>PVJD01000861.1:170000-255000 GCA_004026545.1 Mormoops blainvillei
CCGCCCTTCACAGTATTCAATCAGCCTAATAAATAAACATGTTTTTAGTGCAATATTAACCTGTTCTGAGCGTGTTTAAGACTCCCAACTGTAGCTTTTTTTACCTCCCACTGTCCAAAGTAAGTTTTTCGCCATTCCTTAAAAAACAAAATAAACAAAAAACCCTTTGCCCACTCCCAAATTTTCCCCCTGCTGTGTGCCTTTGGTCTGTCTCATTACCTTTTGCATCTTGCTACCATGTTTTGTATTTGCTCAGAGCCACTGGGTGCTGAGAAATTTGGTCTGCAGTTCCTCTGGGAAGTTAGGTGAGCTGGTATAAGGAGGTGATGAATGAGGCCATAAAATATAAGATAAATGAAAAAGATACAGAAACTTCTCAATATTTGTTAACATATTCCTGAACACACTATATGTAATGCCTGTGTATATGTGCATAGCAAAATAAACCTGCTAAAATACAGTTAATTGGTGTACATTCTTTAATAGAAATTCTCCATCAGAAGAAACCTAGAATGGAAGGCTGAGGAAGAACCCAGGAAGGACAAAGACTTTATTGATAAATGCCATGTCATTGTAGGGCAATAGAAAGGTGGCCGAGGTGAACAAATGAAGCTTCATCAGGAGTTTGGTATCCTTAGAGTTACCTAAGAATGCTGCCATCTTACATTTCTGAAGCCCTTTACAGTTTACAAATGACATTTGGAATTCCTTTTTTTTCATTTTATCTTGCCTTGGCTATAACTCAAAAAAACACATGCTCAGTTAAGAATGTGTTCATTGAGTTTGTACACAGTTGGAAAATGTTACTGAAAACATGCCACCTTGGCCTGTAAGCTGGAGTCCTAAAGAGACAAAGCTGTGTTGAAGAGCTGGGGTCAGTATGATACACCATTCAACTGGACACTTAATTTCTGAAAAAGAGGGTCATAACTTGGGAAAACTGAAGATTTTATGGCTACTCTTTCCCACATTATTAAGTCCCCCCTCCTTGAATTTTATAAGCACAATGTGCCTTTTAAAACAATTAAAAATAATACAGAAGCCTGGGATTTGATGTAGAATTGTGTATTTGTGACTGCAGTGGCACTGGTTTTTAGTTACCCTATAATAAGGAAAGCAAATCCAACCAGGAAAGGAGGCAGATGTGTTTTTTTGCAACATTGCAGACATGTGAAATTATGCAGATCTTATTGAATACCAGGACTGATAAAACTTGGAAATTTGACCAAAAGTATTTTCTATCATTGAACAAAGCCTGTTTTAAAAGCACTTTATGCTTTCAGATCTTTCTTCCTCCCTGCCCCAAAATTCACATTCGTAGCTTCTGATAGAGGGACACAATTAGAAAAATTACCTACATATTAAAAAAAGAGAAATTTAAGGTATAAAAATTCTGCATTTCTGATAAATTTTGTGTTCACTCTTTCTTTGATTTAAATAGAGCACTCTATCATAATACCCTGATAGGAGGCACATTTTTATATACATGTTATTTTTGTTTAGAAATTATGAGCTAGTGAAGAATGAAAATGACCTTGGCTATTGTACTTATTTACTGATAGAAATAATAGCCTTTTAATATCTGGATTCAAGTATCTTCTCTACTAACCATGCAACTTCCATACATTTCAAAGAAAGGATTTGGAATGAATGAGAACAGGAGGCGAGCTTCCTATGTGCCCTTGTGTTTGTGTTTGTATGGAATATTTATGCAATATTCTGACTTGGCTATAATCTATAATTCCTGGCTATTACTTCAGCTGCAACTATAATTTTTAGATTAATGGTTATAATTTTGGTAAGAAATACATGAAAAGTTCTATGTTCATGCTTGAAAGGAGGATCATTAAATATTCATTATAACCACTCAAATTAGTTGTCATGCTCTGTATAGCAGTAACCCATTATCATTTTACTAGTTTAGATTCAGCAGTAAGTGAACAGCAACATATAGCTCACATCAACGGAGGAATTTTTATTGTGGAACAGAGAGAGAAATGATTTTAAAACCCATTTGACATATTTATGTTGACAAATTATTTAAAAGAATTACTGCTTTGTCAATAAACATGTTTGTATGTTGGAATAGGATTGTGGCTGGATTTACTTCTAGCTGTTTAATTACTCTATGATTGTGAAAAACAGTGCTTCTCCAAATGGTTATGAGGAAAAAAAGATTGAAAATACAAAGGTTGGGTTATTTTAGTCTTTTGTAGACACCTAAACTTGCCATGAAAAAGCACTTTTCATTTTTGTAAGCAGGCACTGAAATCTTGCTTTTTCAGCAAAGCTTGATGTATAATTTGTTAGTTTTTCCTATCTGGTAACAAATCTATCCATATGGAAAAATAAGTAAAACAAGAGATGGATTTTTATTAATGTCATGGGTGAATATATATACAAATGTCTCCTCAACCCATTTTGGAAAGATGTTAAATAAAAATAAATACAAACCTATTTTAGTGCAAAAACATTTCTTTTCTTCCACATACTTTGGTATGCCAGTTCAATTATGTGAAGACATTAGGACAACCACTTTATTTTGATCATGTTTTATGAATCATTTCATACCCTTCAGTAATTTAAATTTGTTCCTTTTCCTTAGAAAAGTCATAAATTTGATTTTGATCTCATCTAATTTGGAGATTTCTGCTTTAAAAAGTCAAATTATAGCTGATGAACATATTTTGCATTTTCCACATTGCATCTGGACTCTTCATAATGATGGTTTATTTTATATTATTTTTTTTCTGCACAGAGAAGAGGGAAAATATATAGGTCCATGAATCAATCTAGATAATGGGGAAGGCTGAATGTAATAAATAATACAGTAACAACCCTAAACTAATGAGCTGTTGCTAAGGTACATTTCATAGGCTCATCCTCTATATAAAAAGTCACTAATAACCCCTTGGTGTAATCAGATGATAAAGCTTTGCCATAAGGCAACACCTGTGCAATTAGAACCGCAGATTCTTTTGCACGTTTCATTAATTTCAGGCTTTTGTAAAGGCACAATGACTACACTAATAATCTAGTCTACTTGACTCCATGTCTACCGGAAACAAAGTGTCTAATTAGATACAGGTAATTAATTAGAGATAAATGGAGCTAATCAGGCTCAGTTAACACTAATTCTCTGAATTAAGACATTTTGGGACACCTACTATCCCGCTGACTTTGATATTTTGCATTAAGAATATGTTCTAGAGGAGTCAGAAAATAGTGGCATTTGAGAATTGAGCAGTCTTCTGATGGCATATTTAGGTACCTGATGTTAAAAGAGAGTTTTCTTTTATATTGTGCGATTGCATCACCTTTCTACTACAGCTTAAATAATTCACTTTGTAGTTATTCCAATTTGCTGTGGTATCCATATACATTTTAATAATCTCTGCCATCATTTGTATTATCCATGTAGCCCACCAATTGAAAATCACAACCTGCTCCCTCTTAAATGAAGACTTAACTTATCACATTAAGGAAATGTCAAGACTCATCAGACTATATCCTAAAATTCTGGTACTTTAAAGAGAGCAAACACCTAAAATTTCGATCCTTTAATTCTTATTCTTTAAAGAGAACAAGCCTCTGCTTTGCAGTATTGGACTGAAAATTTAGTGATGGGGGAAAGAGCATGAGCTTTTGAAGTCAAAAGACATGAATTCAAATTTCTGCTCTCTCTCTTGCTGAATGAGTGATTACTTAGACACTTAACTTCTCTGAGTTCCCTTGATTGCAAAATAGAAGTAATACTTATACTAACTGTACATGGTTGTTGTGAACATCAAGCGAAGTAACTATTTGTAAAAGTTTGGTTATTATTACCTGTTAGGCTGGAATTGAACACAACCTAGCACCATATCTTGATTGACTCTAGGATTAATTATCAAAATGTCACATTTTCATTTCAACTCCAAGGTAATCTTTAAGCTAAATTTATACATGTGGCAAGAGGGAGATGAATAATTTTCTCCCAAATAGTCAAATCAGGGAGGAAAAAATCCCAAAAATTCTTTACTTGGAGATTATGAATTTATCTGCGTGGGTTTTTCTATACTGATATAATTAGCATTCTTGGCAAGTTCTTCCACAGTCCATGTGGAATGTAGAGTTTACCCCAAAACTGAACTCTAGGATGTAGCTTAATATGACATTTTGAATCTTCTGTAATTTTTCTGGGATATGCCCTTTCCTCTTTCTGCTCTCTGTCCCAACTTGTCTGAATTACTCCTAGATTACTCCAGTAGCCCCCTAATATCCCTGCTTTCATTGCTTTCCCCGGAAAGTCAGTACCATTAACTTAATTTCCTTGGTAGAACACTTTCCTCCTTCTGCCTTTTGTCAAGATCATAAGAAGATTCCTTGTTAAACTAAGAGTCTGTCATGCAGGCAGTCAGAGTAACTGTACCTGGTCCATATCATTTATTCCAACCTTACTGTTCTTCGCCACACTCATCTCTCTTTTTATGCTCTCCCCCCAACCCCGAAAACCTGTCTCTCCTTCTTCCAAGATATATTTCAAATCCTGCATCTCCCCTGAGGCCTACTTTGGCAACTCCAGTCTACCAAGAGCATTCTCATCTCTGAACCCACAGCAACTCTCAGTGGCACTATGCCGACTAAGGAGGCCAGGGACCATACCTGATCCTCCTTATGTGCAAGGCAAACCTTGCTCACCACCCTCTCCCCCCAAGCTCCAGCCTTCACACAGTGTAACCCTCCGGGGGACACAGAACAAAGTAATACATGCATGTAACTTACCCGTGAGGTGTAGCTTGGTCTGGTCCTTGGCTAGTCAGGTTGACGTGATTTTGTAGTAACCCTGGGGCTCTTTGCTCACTCGAGGCTAGGTTCAATCATGGACTGAACCTCCACGTTCGGAGACAAGATGACCTTGATGAAAGGTCTACTGTGCGTTCCTGTGTCTTGTGGGGTTTCGGCTTTTATAACATGCAATGACAGCATACCAGGAAGTGACCATTAGTATTTTTTTTTTAAAGATTTTATTTATTTATTTTTAGAGAGAGGGGGAGGGAGGGAGAAAGAGAGGAAGAGAAATATTGATGTGCAAGAGAAACACTGATCGGTTGCCTCTCACATGGCGCATAACCCAGGCATGTGCCCTGACCAAGAATTGAACAGGTGACCTTCCAGTTTGCAGGATGATGCCCATACCACCAAGCCACACCAGTCAGGGCCATTAGTATTTCTTGACAATTAGAACGTCTAGCAAGCAATGATATTACTTCCCCAGCAAACATTTTAGAAAGGGCAGGACAAACACGGGTTGAATTAGAGACTTTCATGGAGCTTTTGTTGTATGTTCTATATAGGACGTTTTTCATGGAGAGTCCATGCCAGAAAAATTGAAACCTGTATGCATTAGATGTCCAGATTCACTGATTATGGTTAATGCAAAAATGTCCACAATTTCTTTCCTTATATCTACACCCTTTGGTAGTACCCTCCCAACAATGACTCTTAGCTTGGTTGTGTGATTTGCCTTGTCTAGTGTAGAGAGCTTGCTCTCAGACTGCTCTTGGAATGCTGAGCTCCCTTGTAAACGAGCCCAGGCTAGTCCAGACATTGTGACAGACATGTGGTCCAGTATCCCCCTTTCCCCAGCCAGCAGTCAACCAACCCTGGGAGTCAAATGGCCTAGCTGACCAACAGCTGGTCACAGAATCACATGTAAGTCCAGGGGAGACTAGCAGAATGATACACAGAATTGAATTAAATGGTTATTGAATTAAGCCTTAAGTTTTGGGGTCATTCAATATACAGCAATAGATAATTGATACACTGGTGTAGACTATCTATTTTACCACTTAAATTTAGAAGAAATCCAGGGAACATATAATGTTTGGTCTCTACTTAGAAGATAGTAGAAGCAAGGAAGTGATGGCATCATCAAGACAAATAGGGAGGCAAAGAAGCCTTCTCAATCTTGGGAAATAAGAAAATGGGTTCCGTTTTTATCTTTTTTTTTTTTTTGATCCAGATGAAGGTTCAAGCCAGTACTTCCAGAGAGGTGTTAGGCTGGAGTTGAAGATATGAAGCTAAGGGATAGCTGAAGTTGTGGGATAGGATAGGAATGCAGAAAAAGGCTGGGGACAAAACTCGGTGGGATTCCTAGTATTAGTGGCCTGTTGGGAAAGAGGCAAAGGAGTAAGAGAAGGAGGGACCGAGAGGTAGGAAACACAGGATTAGGTAATGGAAGCTCAGGTTGGTGAGAGCTGCAGGTGAGTGGTCAGTGGAACCAATTGCTAGAAAGAGCAAGTATGACAATAATAATGACTAATAGCTGAAGTGCAATTTACCATTTACAAGGTCCGTTTACATACATCTCATTTCCATCTACAGGCATAGAGTCAGGATCATTATGATGCCTATTTTGTAGATGACAAAACAGGCATAGAGCCGTTAGGCGCTTTACAAATACTACCCATCTGGTGAGATGACCATTTTCAAATGACTTAAAACGCATTATATTTTCACCTGTAAGAGACCACTAGAGCTTTAGTTGAATCTGGTGAGATGAAAGTCAGAAGCAGCCTTTAAATAAAGTGTTTCAGGAGAGCCGGGGTGGGGTGGGGTGGGGTAGGTTGGAGAGGAAAAAGATCGCATGGCATATGAAAGGTACAGGAGGTTAGGGGCAGAACACTGTTGAATGGAAGGAGAATGACTTGATAGGAACTTGAGGGGACACCGGGTTTGAAAGGAGGGTAAGTGTGACCAAAGCAAATTTGTGGATAGAAGAGAAGAATTAGTGGAGAGGGAGGGGGAGAAGTGGAACATGAGAGCAAGAGAGAAAATAAAAGGGGAAATAAAAATAGAATAAAAAATGAAGAGAAAATAATTGAGAGAAAAAATTTTAAAATGATTACCAAAGGAACAGATGTCACTACCTAGAGCACAGGTGAAGAAAGGGCTTAGTTAGACTTGGGAGGGCCTGAGAAATGGATGGCAGGGGAAAAGGAGGGAGATGCTAGCAAGTGATTTTGAGGTAGACAGGAGGGAAAGTAAGCAATCAGTTCATATGAGAATCTTCAAATCCTGAGATCATTTCACTTTGAGAAGAGCAGCCTGCCACCTCAAGAAACACCTGGCATGGCTCTACTTCTGTGAAGCAATTGAAAACATTTCTGGAACTGTCTTCATAAAGCATTGTCCTTCCTGGGCAGAATTAATTTTGTGATGGAAAAATTTTTTTCCTTAGGATAAGGATCCTGCATGACTGTGTGCGTACCTGTGTGTGCACACTAGGCAAGAAGAGGTACCCTGGGCAAGAAAGAGGAAGTCTGAGACCTGAGAGATTGAGCCCAGAGAGTGAGGGACACCAGAATCAAACTAGTTATTCACTGTTTTGTCTGTGATCCAGGGCTGTCCTGAGAGGTGTAGCAGAAGCCCCCTTTGTGGAAGAGGTCCTGATTCAAAAGGACCTTCTCACCCAGTCCCTGGAAATTTACCATCCAGACTTCCTTCCAGTGACTCTAGGCTTCTGATTACTGCTTCAAGAAAGATGCCTCTGGGAGGAGTAAACCTCTAAATCTTAGGGTTTACTAGACCTCTCCTGAGAGCAAATTTTGGTACAGCACAAGGATGAGGAGAGAGGGAGAAAAAACTTACCTCTGGATACCAACAGAATATAGGAAGAAAAGAGAAATTGCCCAAGCTTACCACGGTCTTCACATCCTGCTGCTCATGAAAGAAGTTCTGTGCATGCTCTTAAATCTCTCTCACCTCAATCCTCTCCACCAGCGTAGTCACTCAGCCACTGTCTCAAGGCGCCTGGTACATTATCAGTGCTCAATAAATATACAGATGAACGAATAAATAGCTTTCTACTGGTCTCAGCCTCCAGGCTTGGTCCCCTGCAACCTATTTGTCAGCACGCTGCCTCCCTAACAATTCTTCTAAAGCCCAGTTTGATCTATTTAGAGACCTTCCTGGCACCTCCTTACTTACAGGATCCGATCCAAACTACCTGGCTTGGAATACAAGGCCCCTGATGATCTTGCTCCCGAAGCCGGCCTTTCCAGGCTGGCATCCCGCAGAAACCTCCACGTGTGTGAGTACACGATGACGCACCCCCAGATCGACTCAGCCATAATGGACTACTCCTAGGTCCATGATCACCTGAGATGTTTTGCACTATACCTTGTCTGTTTCTTCCTGTAACACTCTCTACCCCATCCTGTGTCTACCTGGTAAACGTCCATACGTCCTTCCAAGGTCAGTTTAAATGACTCCCCCTCCCTGAAGCCTTCATGAGCTCCTTATTGAGGTGCAGATCTCTTCTAATTGCCCTCCTTGTATCTAGCTGTGTTATAGCGTCTTTAACAACTGAAGGAATTTATTTACGGACATGAATATCTCTCCACCAGATGATGATGTCCCTGGAAGGCAGGACCACTTATATCTTATTTGTTACTATATTTTCACACCAGGCATCTATAATGCTCTTAATAAATGTTTAATTGAGAATTTAGGCTGAGACTGCTGAAGGCCAAATTCCCTTCCTTCTTCTTTTCCCTAAGAATTGTCCTGATATAGCATTAACTCAGTTACTTTCTTTATAAAACAAGAGCATCATTATAACAATGCCATTTTTGGACTGACCAGCTAAACTTCTGGCCCCAGAATGAAGCCCTACAAAGGGCTATCCACTTCTACTCCCTGGATCTGGAAACGCCCTGAAACCCCATGCCTAGTGCCTGGGAGGGTTCACCTTTTCCCCTGCAAGGGCTGTTGGGCAACAGGCAGACTTCGTTACGTTTATAAGAGTGCCCTGACATTTATTTCCATCTGGCTTTGGAGGGGCAGGCGAGTAAGTCCTCTGGAAAGACGCACAGTAGCTGTGAAGATCCTACACATGACATCATTTCTGCTTCCTCCCGTCTTGGAGGCTTCTGTTTGCTGATTGCCTGAGATATTTCCAGATGGGCCTCCTTGTGATGTAAGTTCAGCCAGTCATCTGGTCTATACAGTTCAGTGAGTTCACAGACACGACTGTTTTCTAAAGCTGCCCAGCAAGGTGTCTCCAAAATAGAGCCTCTGTCCTTAAAGACAGCAGTAAATTTTCCATTCTCTTTTGGGTTCCCTGAGAAGTCAGTAGGCTGGCTTTGATGTGACCTTCGTATTCTAGAACCTCTTTAGGAAAGAATGCTCTGTCTCTCTCCACATTATTCACAGAGACAGAATCAGCTCTTCAAATGGGAAACTGAAGCAAAGCAAATAGCATGGGGGTCGATGAATGTCGGCACCCACTGCCCTCAGCCTCGGAAGATCACGTTCTGAATTTTCTTCCACTGGGTGGCTTAATATGGAAGGGAGCAGATTCCTAGCTACCTAATCAAATGTGCGCCAGGAGCCAAAGTTACTGCTTCCTGGGTGATTCTACAGAAGCCACCTCTTTCATCCTGGTCTAGTATAGACCATACGCTTCAATGAACAGCAGGTGCCTTTCCCATTAGTGTGCCTGACATTATCAAAAGCCCCAAAATACCCGAATCTTGAAAACTGCTGAGGTAACTGAGTCAAAGCTCCAAACACTGGATTAAGACTCAAACAACATTTTGGTTTTGGTTTTACACTTTTTTTGGTCATGTTCTGTCAATTATTATAGAGGATTTGTGACTCAGTTATATCCTCTTATGAAGTGAATGTTTCTATTGAGCTCTTGATTATTTAACAAACCACAGACACCTGGCAGAAATAGAGGATTTATTTGAAATGTTTTTTCACAGGAAAAATGCATTTTCTTTCTTGCACACTGAAAGACTTTGCATAAGTGTTCTCACAGGCTACCTAAGCAAGGAAAGGCATTATTATTGAGAGAATTTTAACCGCATTGCATTTGCCAAATATTTAATACTTTAAAGAGGAAGTTCTAAAATTTAATAGGTGATTTTATTATTTCTCTTTGGACATAATTAGCTAGGGATGCACTGTCAACTGCTTTATTCTGGCTATTGAAATGGATTTTATGGTTTACACTGGGGAAAAAAAATTCTGTCAGACCATGGACCTCTCCCTTGGTGCACATTATTAGAGTCTTTTTAGAGACAAGCAAGCAATTTTGCTGTCATTGGTCTTGTTCAAATAGGGTATGTTTATCTATGCAATACTCTTGGGAACAGGTGTCAAAAAAGGATCACCAGTTAGCAGCTGACATAGCTCCTGCATATATGTTGGAAAAGCTCCTCAAATAGCAAATGAACACATATATTTCATTTTTTATGTGGCTGATAAAATGTTACATCATTAAGTCAAAAGAACATATTTGTCCCATCCAAGTTGAGTTTAGAACTAGTTCTCACTTCTAATACAAATGAGGGCCTTGCAGCTCCACAGAGCATGCTCTGCAGAAACCAAACAGCCATTTGGGACTTGAGGGAAAGCAGATCTTTATACATTGAACAGTGACTCTTTAATGGGCTGTCAGCACATTCCCTATCAGCTCCCAGATATTGAAATACCAAGTGAGTTGGGAGAAAGCTAAGTCTTTCTCAATGTTTAGTTTAACTTGTGTACTGTTTTATGTCAAATACCAAATTCTCACCTCTTTCCTCTCTCGAATCAAGGAGTCCATTCACTCATTTACCCAACAAATAAATGCTGGGCAACAAACAATGAATATACCGCAGGCACTAATTAGGGCTCTTAAAAAAAGTATACAGAACAAACAAGGTGCCTGCCCTCAAGGAATTTCCAATCTGGAGAGGGCGCCAAATGAATAAGGAAATAGAAAACCTAATCACAAATCAGACAATCTATGGAAACAAAAACATTTTGTGTTGAAGTTGGAGATAACTGAGGCCTCGCTCAGTTTTCTTATGCATAAATTGTAAATAACGAGACCTTAATAGAGTTTGAGGATTCAATAAAACAAGACAGTGTGGGTACATTTCTAATGCAGTATTTCATATGTGGCAAGAGATCAATCGTGCAACTGAATACACAGGGAGGATGCATGGCTGTTGGTGACTTCAAAATTATGTAAGGGTCCCCCATGACTGAAATTCAGTCTTCATATTTTGAGGTCATATTTTGATGCCACAGAGAACAGGAACTAGTTATTCTTGTCATTATTTAGTTTCTCCTAAATTATTCACCTGGTGCCTTGCTTACAAATTCCCCCAGCTCATTTTAATGGCATAGTTGTCCTTGGGGCCTTTTTAAAGAACTTCTCAGGGTGTATACTCACCCTCTCCCTCTACATGTTTTGGAAGTTTAAATTCTTTTGTAAAGCACTTGAGTCCTAGGGTTCTTTTTGACCTCCTGAGAGCTAGAGAGATCCTTGACTTGGGATATCCTACTCACCAGATATTTATTAACCCTTTGCTATGTGCCCAAATTTCATTTAATCCTTGAACAACCTTGTGAGGTGAGGTGGGTAGTGTCATTTGCATTTTTTAAAGATGAAGAAACAGAAGCTGAAGGAGGTTAAGTAGCTTGCCCAGGGTTTTTAAGCTAAAAAGTGATATAGACGGACTTTGCACTTACCTCAGTTATTTTATTAACCCATTTATTGAGTACCTGCTATGTTCCAGGGGTAGGTGGTGATAATATATCATTAAAGGAGACAGATGTGGGGGAAACAGTTAAATAAGTAATCAGAAAAAAAGGAGGATGCTGTGAAGGAGAGACACCAGAGGAGAGTGGGAACATGTGTCAGGAGAACCTACAAACTGCAGGCTTCGGTGTGGAATACCACCAACATCCAAAGCGTAAGGTAAGCCAAAAGGTGTTTGGGGGTACGTGGTCACTGGCTGGGGAAGAGGCTGTCCCAGGCAGCGTGTACAAAAGCTCAGAGGGAGAAAAAAATAGGGTGAGTCTTTAAGAAAATGTAAAAAGGTAATAGTGCCTGGATTTTATTTTTTTAGATTTCATTTATTTATTTTTAGAGAGAGGAGAAAGGAGAGAGAAAGAGAGGAAGAGAAACATCAATGTATGCTTTCCTCTCATGCATCTCCTGTTGGGGACTTGGCCTGTAACCCAGGCATGTGCTCTGACTGGGAATCGAACTGGTGACCTTTCTGTTCTCAGGCCCATACTCAGTCCACTGAGCCACACCAGCCAGGGCCAATAGTGCCTGGATTTTAAAGACCAAGGGGGAGCTGACATAAGATAAGGATGTTGAAGAAGGTTAGGGGCCAAATCACAAAGGACCTGGTTGGCTTTATGGGGGATATGGACTTTATTTCAATCTCTATAAGAAGTCATTAAAGGACTTGATGCTGGGAAATAATTTAATCACATTTGCATTCTTTTTTTCAAAAGATACTTCTGACTACTTGTGCAGAATGAAGTGAGAAGGGGGACAACTAAGGACACAGGAAAACTAATTCAAGGCTATTGCAATAGTGGAGAGAGGAAATAATGGTAGTTTGAACCAGGGTTGTGATGGTGGAGGAACAGAGAGAAGTGAATGGAATCCAATAGTATTTAGGAGGTAAACTTTTGATTGAATAACTTGGAATGCTTTCAATTGCAAGTAATAAAAACTGACTTACTCTGAATATACTCACTGTTCTGATTTTGTAATTATCCGGGCAGGCTAAACATTTGCTTTATCAAGACTGTGCGTGTGTCCTCAGACCTAACTCCTTCCCTTGGTCTGGTTTTATAAATGCTGGTAATAAACTGAGTCTGATTTATATGATGTATCTTAAGTGGGAAATGAGGGACTCTAGGTGGCTTTGATCAACCTCAAGAAAGGACAGCACAGCTAGTACAATAACCTGAAGATAACCACTGCGAATTTCATGATTTCCCGTTGCCATTAAATGAATTATAATATTATTTTTATTTTATTTTTTCTAGGAAAAACAAAACAACTGACTTAGAAAGTAGAGGGAAGTTATCGGTTTATGTAAGTGCAATATGTGGAAGAGCTCAGTTCAGGCAGAGCTCAGCACAGACTCTAGGGGACCGGTTTCTGTTTGAGTGTGCTTTACCTTCTCCATGTATGCTTTATCATAGGCTACTACCCTCATGCTCTCAAGGTGGCTGCCAGCAGATTCAAATCTACATGCTTCTGCTTTTATATCTTGTTTGAAAAAAAGAGTAATATATCTGTCTCGGCATTCCCAGAAAATGTCTCAAGTCTCACTCCGATTGGACCAACTCAAACCTCATGCTCGCTCCTTAACCAATTATTGAGGCTAAGAAGATGGAATGCTCTAACTGACTTAGCCTAAATCATGAGCTTTGCTCCTAGAGCTCTGGGGTCAAACTTTCCTGAACCACATGGCTCACCAAAGGGAAAGGGAGACTGTTGAGAAAGGAGAAGAGAGGAATAAGTGCTGGGACCCAGCAAAGGTCTTCTCTGTTAATGGATCGGAAGTCAGAGTTTAGGAAGACGACGGTCAAGAATGAATTCTTCTGGTGGTATTGCTCATTGAGGTGGGGAGCCAGAGAAGCAGGTTTATGGAATAAGATGACGAGTTCAGCTGTGTTCGCAGGGCCTGAGAGATATCCAAGGGAAAACGTCAACTAGATAGTTGGATGGGCCAGCCTACAGCTCAGAACAGTTTCCGGCTGAAGACAGAGATTTGTGTGTTGTCGACTTACCTGATCTCAAAGCTTGTGCTCTTAATCAGAAGGCATATTTTACATTAGTTTTAAAGTCTGTTCAATTGCCATAGCAACTCTCTGTGGTCAAGGAACATTTAATCACATAATGGTTATATTTATATCTCACTTATTATATATTCTTTTAATGCTCACAGCTATTGCTTTCCCATTTTATAGATGTGAAAACAGAAGCATGGAAAGGTCACATCCAAGGTCATAGAGCTAATGAAGAGTAGCACTGGGATTTGAACAAGAAAGTCTGACTCTAGCGTCCTTATTCCTAATCTCTGTAATACTGTTCTGTTCTCAGCTACAGAACCAGGAGGGACATGGCAAAGATTCATCAAGTCAATCAGTTTCTTACACAAAGCAAAATGGTTGCTCTGATTGCAGCAACCATTAAATTCTTAGCTCCCCTAGGATACTGGTCTTTGGGTCTGAACTGCTTTTGCGGCAGCACAGCCCTAGAGGTAAGAACTCCTGTTTGCAGTGGTCACCTTGGACACCAGCACTGACAAGCAGGGAAAGGAGCCGTCACAGTTGGAGCTACGAACCAGCTGAGCAAACCAAATGACAGAGGGAACCCCGAGTGAGTTTTCTAATAGGGGATTCTGGCCTCTAGAACCTTTTCTTGCCCCATTCTTGCTAAATCCTTATCCTTTCGAAGCTGCTTTGGACAGCATACCAGAGTCGGGAAGGGCTGAAGTGAAGATGTAAGGTTCTGTGACTTTTTCCTTAAGCAAAATAGAGATGATATTTCCTGTCAGTTTGTATTATCTGTGCCTCCTTGTTCTCATTAGTGTGGATAATTAAGAGCTAAGGATAAACCCCCTTTTTTGTTAAAATACTTTTTTTCCCCTACTAAAGCATAATATCTATAGCTCTTTCCTCCCCTCTATGAATGATACAAACAAGCACAGGAAACAATCCCACACCACGCATTAAATAAGCAAACCTCTAAACTACCCACATTATTTAGTGAGAGAATTTTTCCCCCTGAATCAGATGTTGATCATAATGGTCAAAATAATCCTTGGCACTTTCTCTAAGCTTGCTCATTATCATTCAATATGTTCAACAGAATTATTAAATTTAAAATAACATGGTGCACCTGGTTGAGATGACGATGAGAGATTTGGCTTCCTGTCTCTTCGTTAAGGATGAATTCAGCCCAAGGGTGTACTATGAACTTGGCAAATAGCATTATAATAGTGAGAGAATATTGCCTATTGGGTAGCAGGAGTTGATGATTAAATTTAAACGTGTACTGTCCACATAAAACAAATAATGCTCTTTTTTTCTAACTTTTTTACTGTGAACATTCATCACTGGTGCAGAAGACGCACAGTTGTTAATTATTGTGTTTTTAACTTGTAATATACTGTAAATTTTGTATAATACTACTGTGACCTTATACAGAATAGAAAAGATGACAGGAGGCCTATAATTATTGTATAGGAAAGAAATGCCTATAATTATCTACTATTTTTAGGACCAGCATGCGTGGCCTCTTAATTTACATAAGCTTTAGACATTCACACATTCTCTGTCTTTGCTTGTGGATGATAAATTTTGTTCAAATGAAATCAGGAGACATACTGTTAGATGAGGAGTTAGCCAACTGGGAGCTTGATTACAATGAACAACGCGAGCTTTGGTGCCAGCTAAAAAAAGGAACATTTATTTGGATGGGCTTTGTTTAAGGCAAGATTCAAAACATTAAAAAAAAAATCCTACACCATATGACTATATTGGAGCTTGATAACGTGTGATTATTTTTTAGAGAATTGGTTAAATTATCTTGTGGAAAAGCATTAACCTAACAAAGAGAAAACCCCTAGGATATTTATCACATGTAGGGTGATTATGACAGCATGTTCTTATTAGAGATGAATATTTTGTGCTCATTAAGGTTACCCCCTTGAGTGCTCAAGGATGCAGAGTGCATTGCAGTAAAGTGCTAGAGTTCTATTGTCTCGTGAGCACTTGCCGTCAGCTAGGGGCTTTCGTTCCAAGTAAAGGGGCCTCTTTAAAAGACCCAGCCCTGGCAGGGCCTGTATCAGGGCCACCGGGCAAATGGAACAGACTGGGAGCTTTTCAGGTCAAACACTCCAAGAATTAAGAGTCATATCGAAAAATCTCTGGTCTCCTAGTGAGGGATAGCAGGTGGGAAAGGTGGATGGATCAGGTCCCTGAATAGTCTACAGGTGAGCCCCACTTGACGGAAATTCAATACGCAAGATTCTAAACTGAAACTATGAGTGAACTAAAACTGCCTACTTTATAAAGGGATATATAAAAATAATTAAAACTGACTTCCCCCAAAGTAGCATGTTTTCCTGAAGCACATAGTATAGGACTTGTTTTAAAAATTTGCTTTTTGGAAGTGATTATTACTTTTATTAGCTTCCTGGAAACTACACATATGCAATTACAATTTAAAAGGTTGCATACAAGTAAAAAAATATATCCTCAGAAATATGTAACTTCACCTCAATCCCTTCCCTTACCTCATATTTTTAAATCTAAGGCGCAACAGAAAAGCGTGTTTAAAGTTTTGATTGGTTACTTAATTTACTGAGATTTCTAATGACCACGTAATAGATAATTCTAAATCATCGGGGTTGGTTGGTTGTTTACATCATGTCCAAGAGCTCACGGCCTATAAATACACGGGTTGGTCGATCTATAGTTTTTTCAATATGTAACTTAAAAAAAATAAAGACACTTAAAAAGAAAAACTATAACAATACAGATAATGTATTATAGAATTGTGTATCTGAAACCAATATAATTTTATTAACCAATGTCACCCCAATAAATTCAATAAAAAATAAAAATAATAAAAATCCACAATCCAAATACTATTGTATCTAAAATTTAAAAAAAATTTTTAATAGCAGCATGCATATGTTCTCTTAAAGGATGAATGAATGACAAAGTCTCAGGGAAAGTGTTGTTTGGGATGATCACTGACTGTGGTTTGGTAGGAAATACATTAGTCTAGACTCAGTTGGACTTGAGGTCAGAGCAGAAGTCTTCTACTTTTTGTTTTCACCAAAATGCCCTCAGTTTCTATAAAATAGCACCTGTCTTAGCACTCTCACAGGGTTATTGTCACGATTAGCAACCCAATAGGGAGCTGTGGTGAAGGGCAAGGACTTGGCAGCCAAACAGAGATCAGAGTGCATGGTACCCAATATTGACGCTCTCTGAGCCTGTGAAGTCACCTGTAAAATGACAATACCAATAATTGCCCCTCAGAGTTGTGGTAAGAATCAATGTTATGTAAATCATTAGTAAAAAGTTTGTGTTGTTTTTATGCGAAATTGCTTTGGTAAATTAGAATACTACACAAATTTATTATTATTAAACTAATGTTTTCCATGTCCTTTGTAGTCTCAGTCTTTGAAACTGTTCTTTGAAACTCTTCAAGGTGCTTTAGAAGTGATGAAAAAGATGGAATTGTTTTAGGGCTCACCAAAAGAGGCTCTCACTGTCAGGAGGCCAGTCTGGTCTGACGTGCTTTCCTTGGCCCTGGCCCAAGATGAGCGCTGGCTAGAGGAAAGGCCCTGCATGAAAGATGTCCTGGCAGCAAGAACGTTAACACCCCTTCTTGAGCCAGGAGGTAGGTGTTAATGTCTCTAGCTGGATTCCTAGTAGCAGAGATATTTAACACCTTCCTAGGATCCAGGAACCGGGCACTCTCTCTTTAAACCTAATTTGGCCGGTAAAAGGGAAAAGAGAGATCTCCAGTCAAGCAGTTGAGAAAGTACAGGAAGCTCTGTGCCACGAAGACAGAAGCCAGTTATTGCAGGATGAACCCTAAATGGAGAGAGGGTCTTCTTTAATTGGGTTGTCTGGAGAGTGACTCTGGTGGGACTTTTCCCAACAAACTTCACCCAGAACAGGCAAGTGGGGCTGTTAGGAAAGTAGTGGTTCTAGGACAGGATTTTCTAGGCAACAGTGTTATGAAGTTGTCCTGGTCAGGTGGTTCGGTTTGTTGGAGCATCATCCCAAGCACCAAAATGTTGCTGGTTCGATTCCTAGTCAGGACACATACCTATGTTGTGGGTTCAGTCCCCGGTCGGGATGCATATGGGAGGCAACTGATCAATGTTGCTCTCTCTTTCTTCCTCTCTCTCTTAAATCAATAAACAGATCCTCAGGTGAATATTTTTAAAAAAATGTATGAAGTTTGGGATTGATTAGAAATCCACATCTGGATGTAGACTGAAGTAAGATACTCTGACCAGCATGGCTGCCTGCGTGTTGTTCCCAGAAGGAGCAGGAGTTCCTTTCTGGGGGGCCAGATGTAAGTAGGAGGACTCAGAGGAGCTGATCCCTCAGGAGAAAGATCAAGGAGCAAAGTGCCTCAGCCAAGTTGCCCTTTGAAGATGAATCCAGCTAGTTTGGGGTTAATTTGGAGGATGCTATGGATGTCTTAGCTACAAAGTTCATGGCAGAAATTAGGCAAATCCAAAAACTAATAAAAACTTCTTTTTTTTTTTTGTTTATTTTGGTCAGGGTTTGACTGACAGCAATGGTGAATTTTGACATAAACTGAGCTTCAAATGTGCTTGTTTCCTCTCCAGAGCTGAGGCCCATTTGCACAAGCAAAAAAGACAAGGTAAACAACTTCTTTTGAGACTTCCCAAGGTCTGTTTCTATGGATGATATTGCAGGAACTCTATGACACCACCTCACCTGGGAGTGAACCCAAGCACTGGGGATCCTTTCGACATCCAAAAAGAGTTACCTCTTTGAAGTGTGCAGGCTCCCTAGAATGACTTTCTCATTTAAATTACATGGATATCACAGGAGCCCAGGCCAGAAGGTGAAGCAGAGCAAACTCACACACTTTGATTACAAAAGAAAATGCATATTTTTGATGAGCCTGCACTGGCTGCCTTCTCGGGCTTAGAATGATGTTTTCATCCCCTTTTTGCCTACAAGGAATGTCGTAAGTAGACATAAACAAAAGCCTTCATTATTTATCCTAGTTGTGCTGCACTAAATCATTCTACATGGGAAATTTGCTATTTTGTTCAGCTGGCAGTTGCTTAAGCTAACAGGCTATGAGACTCTTCTTTGGAGTTAGCACTTGAATTATTCTAGCGCAAATGAACACTCATTAGATTAAAGGTTGTTATAAAAACTATGAGCTATGAGTTTGGGTAAAAACCCCTCCATCACCCTAATCTCTGGCACCTTGAAACCCAGGTTGTACTGTGAATGTAAAGGCAATAACCTCTCCACTGGGGCTGTGGTCAAGTGTGCCCCAGAGTCTTGAATGAATGTCCCTCTGGGAAGACTCTCTAATGGGGAGTCTTCTTCCTAAGTTTTCCTCAGAGTGATCATCCTTAACGTAGAAAGAAATGGTAAACAATAGTAGGTTTTCCAAATGAAAACTCTGTTTTGGTTGATCATTAAATAATGTGTTTTGTGTCATGCTAAGCAAAGCCACTGAACACTCTATCTCCACATCCCTGTCATAAACCCCCCAGAAACTAGGCTAGAGATCCAGTGGAGTGGACATCTAACCATTTGTCCTCAAGCCAGCAGCCTTCCTGATTTTCCTGCTTCTCTCAATGGCATCACCATTGTCCTAAATACCTAGGCCTGTGGACATCTGTTCCTAAAGATTCATCCTTTATTGTTCTTCCCAAACATGGCTGGGCCTTTTCACTTTCATCAGTATCAACCTAGTACAGGCCCACAACCCCAAATAACCATATGTATCCCAACTCATCTTTCTGCCACCAGGATTCTGGCAACATAGTGCCTTCATATTTATTTACTTATGTAGGCTTGGAACTATGCTAAGTGTTTTACATGGGTCACTTTATTTAATGCCAACAACCATGCAGGGAGGTAAGTACCCTTTCTATGCCAGTTTTGAGGTGCTTTACACACAGTCACATGGTGAGAGGAGCTAGGATTCGAATCCAGGTGTTGTAAACTGATTGCATTTATGGCCAAAATTCTTTACCCCTTCCTGTATCCTTGTCCTTTACCATGTGAATTTTCAGTTCCCATATCAAGGGGTAGAATCTGTCTCCCCAACCACTGAGGCTGAGCTCAACCATGGGACTTGCTTAGCCAACAGGATGATAGCAGGGGTGATACAAGCAGAAGTTTCAGGAAATGCTTGCACATTTTTGCTTGTGCTCTTGTCCTCTGCCATGGCCACAATGAAGAACATATCCAGGTCACCCTTCTGGAGGATAAAAGACCCATTGATCAGATCCAGGTCACCCCAGTTGTCCCAGCCTTAGTCATCTTAAATCAGAATATGGCCAGGCGAGACAGCAAAGCTGCCCAGCACCTAGGCTCCAAAATTTATTACACAGTAACTTTCGATCATCTTTCTGTTCAAAACAAACTTACCAACTATTTCAAACTACCCATTATTTTTCAATAACTCCATGCAGCCTAAAAGATCAAATACTGACTTCTGGATTCTAGTCTAGCATATGAGGAGTGTGAAAGTTACCACTTGGTCCAAATAACAAGTAAAAAGCTAAAGAAAGTGAAAAATCAATACCCCTTCTTAGATCCATCAGAGAAATGAGGTCACAGGGCAAACCATTGCCCCACAATTGGAGAGACAGGCAGGCAGATACAGAGACTCACAACATATCTGAGCAGAAAATCATGAGCAAAAACCAGTGGTGGGACAGGAAATATTGAACTATAATTGACAAATTGTTGAAAGCTCAGTGTGGATATGTGTGTGAGTTAAAAACTCCAGTCCCTAATTCCTCCTCCTCCTGGAGCTCTATCAGGTTCTTATGCAGAAAACTGAAGAAAAATAAAAATTTCCCTTGTGTTTCTGGTGGGAGGAGGGAGAAACTGGCCACACTGTAATGCACCAGGGCGTTCTATTCTTAACAAGTCCTGCCCTTAAGAGACTCTGTTTTACTAGTGCTTAGTCTATTGGGTTTTTGACAGATACTAACTAACCTGGAAGAAGAGAAATACTCATCTTCAGCCCTCTGCAGCCATCCTATCCCACTTCAGGTCAGGGTAAAAATGGTGAGGCATTTGTGATGTTCACAGCCCAGGGGCAGAGGCTCATTAAAGGACTGAGACCTAATTATAGGACTAGAGAATGCTTCCCCCCCTCACACACACACCTTACCACTACATCACTAAAGGTCTATTTACTACAGTCCCTCTTACCCAGTATATCATATTCAGATTTCAACAAAAATTACAAGGCATAGTAAAAGAAAAAGCAAACAACACAGTTCGAAGAGACAGAGCGAGCACTAGAACGAGACTCAGATATGGCAGGAATGTTGGAATGATCAGAATGTGAATTTAAAACAACTATGATTAATATGGTAAGGGCTCTAATGGAAAAAATAAACAACATACAAGAACAGATGGGTAATGTAAGCAAAGATTTGGAAATTCTAAGAAAGAATAAAGACAGAAACTTTAGAGATCAAAAACACTATATCAGAAATGAAGAATATCTTTGATAGGCTCATTAGTAGCTGGACACAGTTGAGGAGACAGTCTCTAAGTTTGAAGATATGTTAATGGAAACTTGCAAAACTAAAGAGCAAAGAGACAAAAGGCTAAAAAATTGGGACAGAATATCCAAGAACTGTGGAAAAACTATGAAAGGTGTAATGAGACTACTAAGGTCACTGGTTTGATTCCCAGTCAGGGCATACGCCTGGGTTGTGGGCAAGATCCCCAGTTGAGGGCATGCAGGAGGCAACCAGTCGATGTTTCTTTCTCATGTTGATGTTTCTCTCCCTTTCTTTCTTCTTCCCTCCCCTCTCCCTAAAAACATAAATAAATAAAAAAATTTTAAAGAGAGAATACTAGAAAGGAAAAAAGATTAAGGAAGAAGGAACAGATGAAACACTTTAAGCAATAATGACTGAGAATTTCATCGGATTAATGTTAGGCATCAAATCACAGATCTGGAAACTCAAGAGAATAGTAAGGAGGCTAAATGTAAAATAAAAATACACTTAGGAATAGTATACTCAAACTGCAGAAAATTAAAAATAAAGAAAAAATCTTGAAAGAGGGCAGAGGGGAAAAACATTTTATTTATACAGGAGCAGACAAGAATTATATCTGATGTCTCAAAAACCATGCAAACAAGAAGACATCGGAATGTTGAGAGTAAAAAACTCCACTAATCTAGAATTCTGTGCTTGTAAAATTATCCTTCAAAAGGGAGGGAGAAATAAAGACTTTCTCAGACAAATACTGAGGGAATTTGTTGTCAGTAGATCTTTCTTGCTAGAAATGTTGAAAGAAGTTGTCCAGAGGAAAGGAAATTCATATGAATCAAAAGTCTGGCTCTACATAGAGAAAAGAAGGGCATTAGAGAAGAAATAAGTAAAGATAAATAAAAACTTTCATTTTTTGTATTCTTAATTGATCTAAGTGATAGCAGGTTGCTCAAAATAAGAACAACAACAATGTACTTGAATATATATAAATATACGAATGGCAGCAATGATACAAGAGACAGGAGAGAAGAATTAGGAATATATTGTATTAAAATGAACTTGCACTACCCAGAAACCAGTATAGTGTTATTTGAAAGTAGATTTGGATTAGTTTTAAATATATATTACCAACTCAAGGCAAGTATTTACAAAGTTTAAAAAAGTATAATTTATATGTTAAGAATGGAGAGAAAATGGAATCATACAAACAATTCAACTAAAACTGCCAAAGGCAGAAAAGAGTGGAAGACAAATATAGGAACAAAGAAAGAAACAATAACTAGAAAACAGTGACGCATATGGTAGAGATGAACTCAACCATACCAATAATCACTTTAAGCATTAGTGGTCTAAATACACCTATTAGAAGAGAAAGATTGTCAGAGTGAACAAAAAAATAAAAAGACCCAACTATATACTGCCTACAAGAAACCCACTTTAAATAAACTTAAAGATTAAAAGTAAAGTTATAGAAAAAGATATCATACCAACACTAAAAAAGAAAAAAAGCTGAAATGGCTCTATTAATTTTAGACAGAGCAAACCTCAGAGCAAGGAAAATTATGAGGGATAAAGAAGAGCATTACGTAATGATAAAGGAGTCAATGCACCAAGAAGACATGCAGTCCTTAATGTATATGTGTCTAACAACAGAGCATCAGAATATACGTAAAGCAAAACTGATAGAACTGCATGGAGGAATATATGAATTCACTATTATAGTTTGAGAATTTAATACCCCCCTATCATAAATGAACAGATCCAGCAGGTATAACATCAGCAAGGACATGGTTAAAACTCAACAGTATCACCAATCAACTGAATATGATTGACATCTATAGACTACTTCATCCAGCAACATCAGAATGCACATTCTTCCCAAGCTCACAGGGAATATACATCAAAGTAAGACTCTATTCTGTGCCATAAAACACATCATAAATTAAAAAGACTGGTAATCATACAATGGATGAGGCCTGTCCAGAAAGTATCCAGCCATGTGCTATGAAAAATAGAGACATTTATTGAAGAATATACAAGGTACAAGGAACATTGTACATATGACAATGATGTCTCAGTCCCCTTCAAAGTCAGCATCTTGGGACCTCACACAGTTCTCCTAATCACCATTAGCTGCCCTATCATATTTTCCTGAATCTCACTGATGACAGTCTAAAATCTCTTCCCTTTCAATGGTGATTTTAGTTTTGGGAAAAGCCAGAAGTGACAGGGCACCAAATCTGGGCTGTATGGGAGCTTAGTCACCTGGGTGATTTGATGTTTCACCAAAACCCTCTACATGATATGTGATGCATGAGCAGGCATATGGTTGTGATGAAGTTGCCAATCACCAGTTGCCCATAGATACAGCCTTTTGAATCATCCGAATAGTTTCCATGGAGTAATGTTCAAGCTTAATGCAAAATTTGTTGCAGATTCGTTACCTCTACTTGTCTAGTCATTTTGAATATAATGGCCACACAGCACACATTTTCACTTAACAGTGTCTACAGCCCTCACAGACTAGTACAGTGAGGTCATCATTGTTCATGCATGCACATTCCAGTCCACTCTCCTTGGTCACCATGTTACATTGATGTCATGCAAACTATTCTTGTTATATTAACAATGGTTGGACTTTTTCTGGACAGACCTCATATGCTCTCAGACCACAGTGGAATTAAACTAGAAATCAACAGCTGGAAAATCACAAAATACTTGGAGATTAAATAATATACTTCTAAATAATATATGGGTTAAAAAAGAAATCTTAAGAGAAATTATAAAAGATTTTGAACTAAGTGAAAGTGAAAACACAACTTAAGAAAATTTGTGAGATGCAGTGAAAGCAGTGCTGAGAGGGAAATGTATAGCATTGAATGCATATTTTGGAAATGAAGAATGATCTAAAATCAATCATCTAAACTTCCACCTAAGGACACTAGGAAAAAGAAGAGCAAATTCAATCCAAACTAAGCAGAACAAAAGAAATAGTAATAATTAGATAAGAAATCAATGAAATCAAAAACAGGAAATCACCAGAGAAAAATCAACAAAATCAAAAGCTGGTTCTCTGAAAAGATCAATAAAATCAATAAGCCTGTAGCCAGACTAAGAAAACAAAGAGATAAGACACAAGTTACTAATATTAGAAATGATACTCCACAGACATTAAAAGGAAAATAAAAAATACTATGCCCATAAATTTAATAACCTAGGTGAAATAGACCGATTCCTTAAAAGACACAATCTGTCAAAACTTACACAAGAAGAAATAGATCATCTGAATTGACAAACTAAATCACTTATTAACAACTTCCCGAAACAGAAAGCACCAGACTCAGATGGGTTCATTGGTGAATCCTACCAATGTTTAAGGAGAAAATTATAGCAATTCTCTGCAATCTCTTCCATAAGATAGAAGAGGGATTACTTCCAAACTCATTTTGTAAGGCTAGCATTACCCTAATACCAAAACCAGACAATGATATTATACTACTAAAGGTCAACATCACTCATTAACATAGATGCAAAAATCCTCAGCTAAATATTAGCAAATCAAATCCAGAAAAGTATTAAAATAATTATATACTGTGACCAAGTGGTGTTTATTCTAGGCATGCAAGACTGGTTCAACATTCAAAACTCAATTGATGTAATCCATCACATCAATAGACTAAATAAGAAAAATCACATGATCATATGAATAGATGCAGAAAAAGTGTGTGACAAAATTGAATATCCTTTCATGATCAAAAACTTTCAGAAAACTAGGAATAAAAGGAATTTCCTCAACTGGATAAAGAACATTTACAAAAACATATATCTAACATCATACTTAATGATGAGAAACTTGAAGCTTTCCTAAGAAGATGAGGAACAAGGATGTCCTCTGTCATCACTTCAACATGGAACTGGAAATCCTAGCTAATGCAATAAGACAAAATAAGGAAACAAAAAGTTTACAGTTTGGGAAGAAATAAAACTCTTTGTTTGCAGAAGACATGGTTATCAATGTAGAAATTCAGAGAGAATTGACTAAAAAACCTCCATTTATAACAAGGTTGCAGGGTAAGGTTAATAGATAAAAGCTAATCACTTATATACCAGCAATGAACAAATAGAATTTGAAATTAAAAATACAATATTATTTGCATCAGCATACCCCAAGTTGAAATGAAATATTTAGTATAAATCTAACAGAACATGTGTGAGATCTATATGAGAAAAACTACAAAACTGTGAAGAAAGATATCAACTCGGTAAATTTACAGATATTCCATATCCATGGGTAGAAAGATTCAGTGTTGTCAAGATGTCTGTTCTTTTCAACTTGACCTATAGATTTACCACAATCCCAATAAAAATTCTAGCAAGTTGGTTTGTGGATGTTGACGAATGGATTCTAGCATTTATGTGCAGAGGCAAAATACCCAGTATAGCCATCACAATAATAAAGAAGAACAAAGTTGGAGGACTGACACTACCCAACTTCAAGATTTATGAGAAAGCTACAGTAACCAAGACGGGATAGTACTGGTGGAAAAATAGACAGATAAATCAATGGAACAAAACAGAGAGCCTAGAAATAAACCCAAACAATATACTGATCTTTGGCAAAAAAGTGAGGGCAAAATAATACAGAAAAGACAGTCTTTTCAACTTATGGTGCTAGAGTAACTGTACATTCATTCACATGCCAAAAAATGAATCAGAACACAGATTTTACCTCTGTCATAAAAATAAACTGAAACTCCTAGATAATAACATAGGAGAAAATCTAGATGACCTTGGATTTGGTAATGACTTTTAGATATAATACTTAAGGCATATACACAAAAGGAATAATTATAAACTGGACTTCATTGAAATTAAAAAGAAAAAACTTTTGCTCTAAGAAAGACAATGTAAAGAGAATGAGAGGAAAAGCCTAATACTGGGAGAAAATATTTACGACAGACATATATGATAAAGGTTGTTATCCAAACTATATTAAAAACTAATAAAATTAAATAATAAGAAAACAACCCAATTTAAAAATGGACCAGAGACCTTAATAGGCACCTCACCAAAGAAAACATACAGTCCTGGTTGGTATGGCTCAGTTGGTTGGAGTATCACCCTGTTACCAAAAGGTCACCAGTCCCATTCCCAGTCAGAGCACATGCCCAGGTTGCAGGCCCAATGCCTGGTGGAGGGGGTGTAGGAGGCAGCCATTGCGTGTTTCTCTCTCACGTTGATGTTTCCCTCTCTGTCCCATCCCCTCTCTCGAAAGAAAATAAAATAAACCTTTTCTTTAAAAAAAGATGATATACAAATGGCAAATAAGTATATGAAATAGTGCTCCATAGTATATATCACTGGGGAAATGGAAATTCAAACAGTGATATTGTACCACCATACACCTATTAGAATGACTAAAATCCAAACACTGATAACACTCAATTCTGGCAGCACGTGGAGCAAGAGGAGCTCTCATTCACCGATGCTGGGAATGCAAAACGGTACGGCCAGTTTGGAAAATAATTTGGCAGTTTCTTATAAACTAAGCCTACTCTTACCATGCAATTCAGCAAACACTCTTGTTGGTATTTATTCAAAGGAGTTGAAAACTATGTCCACAGAAAACCTGCTCATGGGTGTTTATAGCAGCTTTATTCATAATTGTCAAAACTTGAAACCAACCAAGATATCCTTCAGTAGGTTAATGGAAAAATAAACTGTGATATGTCCAGACCATGGAATATCATCCAGCATTAAAAAGAAATGAATAATCAAGCGGCGAAAAGACACAGAGTAATCTTAAATAACCTGAAACATTAGTAGCCTAATACCACTAAGCTAAAGAAGCCAATTTGAAAGGCTGTGTGCTATACGATTCCAACAGTATGGAAAAGGCAAAACTTTGAAGGCACTAAAGATCAGTGGTTGCCAGGGATTAGACGGAAGGGAGGGATGAATGGGTGAAGCACAGAGGGTTTTTAGCACAGTAAAACCACTCTGTATATTGCTATAATTGTGGATACACGCCATTATACATTTGTCAAACCCATAGAATGTACAATGCCAAGGACGAACCCTAATGTAAACTATGGACTGGGTGATAATAATGTGTCAATGTAGGTTCATCAATGGAAATCATAACGTAGTAGCTTCACCAATGATAACAAATGTACTGCGCGAGTGGGAGATGCTGATAGTGGAGGAGGCTGTGCATGTGCGGGATCAGGGAGTACATGGGAATTCTCATCGCTTTCTGCTCAAATTTGCTGTGAACTGAAAGCTGCTCTAAAGAGAGAGTCTATTTAAAAGGGGATAATAAATAATGAATGAACTAACTAATAAAAAAGGTAAAGTACAGATTCTTAGCCTTGACAGAGTAGCTCTTTATCCCTGAAACCTTTCTTTGTCAGTGTCCTGCCACTGACTTCTGCTCTAGCCAAAGCAGCCTATTCAAGATCCTCCAAATATTCTTGTGCTTTCCCACTGTCTTCTCAGCTCACCGTGTCTACTCCCTTCTCTTATGCAGAGTCCTACACCTCTGTAATTCACCCCTCCTAGAATTGAGGTCTCTTGTGCCTGCATCTGTATAAATTCTCTGGCTCTTAGCATTGGCTATCCTGTGGTATTAGGAAGACAATGTTGTTTTTATGTATGTACGTTAGCTCTCTAGTTGAAAATTGTAGTGTGCAAAATTCTTTCAGGACACAAACCTTGCCTTATGATTTGTGGTACCTCCCTCGGTCTTACTTGTATTTAATTCAAGGATTAAGTCAAATCATCGAAATATACATTAAAGTCTCAGAGCAGTAAGTAGCCACAAAAGCTTCCACTCTGAGAGATGCACCTCACATTTCCTCAGTGTCACAGTGCCTCCAGTAGAAATGACTTGAAAGCAGCATTTGGAGTTAACTTCTGATCCCCGAGGTGCTGGACCCCTGGGAGGTATTATTTCTGCCTCAGTGGTGAAGGCCTCAGGCCCCTCAGTATTCTCTAGGGGGTGACTTTAGTCTGGGAAGCCTTACATACCTTATCACCAGAGGGGCCACTCCTCTCCACATCAATCCTGGGGAAAGTGAAAATGAACCCATTTCCAAGACTAGTGATCTGAGAGTCTTTTCCTGGGGCAGCAAACTCTTAGCTCTGGCATCTCTCTTGCTCCCTCAGAGCCCTAGAGCAGCAATTCTCAACTGAGTGTAATGGGGGAGTGTCCAGATTTGGTGGTAGTGGTGGGAGAGCGTATTGCAAAGGCTCCTCATTGGACGACTTCCTCACCCAAACCCAGCCCCAGCCACACTGACTCAGAATCTCCACTCTGTTAGTTAAACTGTTAGTGCATGGGGACATCTGCCCTGTCAGCTATGTGTATTCTACCAGGGAAACCAGATTCTTTTCCAATATACCTTAATTTTACGAATGCATCAGATAAAAGGTACTTTGCCCTTGCCCCAGATTATCTGAGCCATGATCTCAATCTGATTATTTTGTTTTAATAGTTCCCACCTTTCAGAGTATTCAATTCCACCTTGTTCTGTAGAGAAGTCTGTGTGTCAAAATAATACACCATATTTCTTTGCCTGTCCTTGTGAGTCTGAATAATTACACGGGATTTTGATAGCGCGTGTGTCATGTGTATGTATTATGCTTGCAGGTATGTACATGCATAACATACTAATTGAATTATTCTAAAAATACAAACATTTTGCAGGGCTACAGGAACACATATTAAATATATAAATTTACAAACTGCTGACAAACAGCACTTTTTCTAACAAAAGGGAGCAGTTTAAAAACAGCGTTAGTAGGCTGGCGATATGGTTGTTAAAAACCTTTAATTAGGGATGGGTGTTTCCAGAGGCCTCTGAGGGCAAAAGGTGTAAATGGAGAAACTGTCCCAGCCTGCACGCCCCACCGCTGCTCTGTTCCGAGCACAGGCGGGCTGGTGAGGAAACTGTGAATGGACGAATGATAACAGAATTCTCTGTAATTCCAACATCAGCTCATTAGCAATCTGTCAGAAATTTTAATATGTAGACGGGTGAAAATGCAGAAATCACCCGATTGTCACAAGATCTTGTACGTGTCTGACTGAAAAGGCCATTATAAATGGATTGGCATGATGGCCATTAATAAAATGATAATGTCTCAGGAAGCACAGGCATTTGAATGCTTTGTGGGCTTGTTGGAAAATGATGATTTTCTGTGTCCCTAGACCATCACAGGAAGCTGAGATGACAATGATTTTATGGTGGAAATAATTAATAAATAAACTACTAAGCCAGCATGGTGGGAAATGTGAGAGACATGAAGCCATCCAGGTTTCTGAAGAATGAGTAATGACATTTCTCAGTTTTGAAAAAGATTACGTCAACAATTTTAAATTCCCTTGGATCGTAAAGCTGGTTTCCAACTAATTTGATACTTGCTGGTTAATGGTTCAATTAGTTACCACTGAAAATATATTTATTTACAAAAAAAGAAAAAGGTATTTATTTAGGTTGTGTGCATACAACAGGCTGAATCTGATGATAATCCAAGTTTGGTCTCTAAAGGAAAAAGAGAATAAACACTTTTGGAGAGCCTATTATATGCCAAGTGCTTTACATTTGAGGTCTTATTTAATTTGCACAACTACCCAATGAGATATTTCCCTCATTTTACAGATGTAGAGGTAACCGAGCCCCAAGGAGATAATATGTAGTATCGCTGGTAAGTGGAGGTGATTCTATTGGATCTCAGTTCTGCAGGGTTCCAAAGCTAATCTTTTTTTCCACTGCATTATATTGCCTCTCCAATTGTCTGTAATGCACACTGGGAGTAGTAGCCTGTTAGGATACTTATTACTTACTATGGACAGGCACAAGAGCCCCAGAGATTCAGCTGAGCTCAACTTAGATAAAGCCATCCAATTTTGATGACACAAACAGACATTGATTTATTTACAGTATATACTTTAAAACTCTTTTTGGAGGACATCTGCACTTCAATATTAGGACATGTCTACACATAACATGAGAAGATGAACTAATGATCTATAAAATCTAGTCAAAGTGGTTCTGAAAGAGCACATACATTATGTGATTCCATTTATATAAAGCTCAAAAACAGGTCAAACCAATTAAAACTGTTAGAAATCCGGGCGGTGGCCACGCTTGAGGAGAACAGTGACCGCAAGTAGGCACCACAGGAGGTCTGAGCTCGAGTTATTCCTCTGTTTTTTGAGTGCTGGTTTTAGCACTCACTTTGTGAAAATGTGTTCACTTTGTGAAAATGTGTTGAGATTGTAAACTTAACGATTTGATCACTTACTTTCCTGTATGCATATCATACCTTAATAACATTTATCCCTGCAAAGTAGAAGAGAGCATTTCTTTTCTTTACATGATTCAAATTGGATGCCTACTTGTTCAATTTCCATATTTTGTGACCTTGGGAAAAATTCCGTACATGAAGCATATAGTTGGAAACCTCCTCCTTCTGGAGTTTGGAAATTGAGTAGGGGAATACGTGCCTGCCTTTGTTCGTGTGAGTGTGTGTCCTCTTAAGCATGCTCTTCTCCTGGAAACAGAGAAATAGCTGTATTTTTTTATTCTCATCTCTCAAACTCCTGGAAAACTGGGGGCAGAGACAGAATGCTAGTCCAATGTGAATTTCACAGAAACGGAGCTGGAGGGTAGGGCTATCTCATTTGGTGACCCCTCGGTGGCAGCAACCCCTTGTGTAAATAGCAGTGGCAGGCACCTTCTCCTTTCAGGGGGAACCAAATTCTCCAGCCATGATTTTGAGCTTAGTCTTACCTCGTGTTTTCACCCCACTCCTCCTCAACTCTCCTCATTGCCAGGCTCCAGCGGGAGAGCCAAGGGGTTTTTGAGGATTTATGTATCCCACAGACACCTGAAGGGCGGATTCTGAGAACACTTAGACATACACCCTGTTCCCCAGCACCTCAAACATACATCCTAACTTAGAGCATATACTACCTTCATTACCCAATCTTTTTTTTTTTAATCAACAAAATAACTACAAATGAAGTTGATTGTTGAAAAACTGCACGGCATAGCCTTTGCCAAAATAATGACCTGACTTCTGGAACTTTGTCCTAAAGACATTACAAGTTTGCAAAGATGTGCATTTTTCACAGTGTGGTTCAAGTACTACCAACATCAGTGTTGCCTGTAGTGCTTGGTGAAATGCAGGTGGCTGGGCCTTATGCCTTTCTTGTTGGAGCAGAATCTCTAAATGTGGGGCCCGTACAGCCATATATTTAAAATAATCCAGATGATTCTTGGTCACATTAAACTTTGAGGATCATTGATATGAAGGGATGATGCTGCAATGGGAATTTAGAAGAGGAGCAAAAGGAGGGAAACCTCAGTGTTTACCAGAAGAGAATCTGTTCAAATAATGATGACACAATAATATTCTGCGGCTTTGAATATGTGCTATAGATACATAGTTACTGACATAAAAATATTCACACCATATTGTCGAATGACAAAAAACAGACTACACTACAGCGTGTATTGTCTGTTAATATTTTTGTTTCTAAATATGTGTGTGTGTGATGCCAGAATATCAACAGTGCTTGTCTCTGGATGATATCCTTATTTTTATTGCTTTCCTCTACATTTTCTTTTTGCAATGGATGTGCATTATTTTTATATGTTAATAACTGAATAAAACTAAAAAAGAAAAGTGTTTGATATTTGATTTCCTAGACAGTTACTTCAAGTGGACCATCTCAGTGAAACTTGTGGCTGGTTAATTCAGAAGATAGCAGTGGCCGTTTGATCCTTTTAATATGTGAATTATCTAGAAGCCATCTTTCTGTTGGTCCATAGATCAGCCAAATACTGCCACTGGAGTAGAACATTTTGAACACAACAGTGGCTTTATGGCTGATGTTTTACATCATAAGAATTTTTACTCATTGGAACTAGTGTTTTTTGTGGAGGTTAAGAATAGGGAGGAGGGCTGAGAAATGCCTTCCTTGATTTGGGGAAGTGAATCTGGTGCCGCAAGAAAGGCTGTTTGATTCTTCTATAGAAAAAAAGGCTTTTAGCAACAGAAGAGAGCACTAAAGAAAAGGATGGGTCGCTGAATTGTAACTGTATTATGTTTTTTACGATTTCTTTCAACCTCTTGACCCTACAGTTCTTTTTTCCCCTCCTTCTTCTACATCTTATTCTTGTAATAAAAGAAAGGTGAAATGAGATCCACTAAAAATTCTGGTATTTTGCCTCTCAGACTACAATCTCAAGAGTGCATTCTTCTTAATCCAATTCTGTTTTAAATGTTGTCAGGATGTACCATAATTGGTTGTGATAAATGACACTGGAACCACATTGCTACTCATTCTGGAAATGATATGAGCTCAGCATGCTGCTGATCAAATGCATTTCTGCATTAAAACTATTACAGGCAGAATGCCTCAATGGGATTCTGTTCTCCTAATAGTTTTCCAGGGTTTATGCTGAAAAGGTTCTGTCAATCAAGACTGCAAATCAGCTTAGCACCCTGACTCTGGTTTATAAAATGCAATTGCCAGGATCTCGGCTCAGAGGGCACAGCTCCCTGGTTTCGACATTATCAGGCCCCACTAAAAACTCATTATAACTGATGCTCACTGATAATACACTTTTTCTTTTTTTTAAATGCAAAGGATACCTCTAGAAAGAATCTTTACCTTATAAAAAGCCTGCTAGAAGAGAAACCCATACCAAAGACAGATAGTGAAGATTAAGTAGGGCAGGCTAAACGTATTTTTACAAGTACCCTGAAGACATACTTGGTACTTCAGAATCTTCTTGAAGATTCTGACTTTCTGGAGTGGCTTGGAGTCAGAATAATGTACCAAGAATCAGTACAGAAATAGGGATATTTGTGAAGGCGGCTCTGATAACACTGTCACCAATAATAGGAAGATGAGAATTCCAACTGAAAAAAATTTATTTTACTAAGGAAAACAAGATGTCACAATGCAGGAAGCCTATGTGTGACAACTGATATGCCAGTAGAAGAGAAAAAAGCCTCTTGAATCACCAAGTCATTGCCTAGCTGCGTAGTCCCAATATCACCGTCTCTCAGTTCTTCTAAGACCAAGACTTCTAGGTCAATTGATTCCATTTCTTTTTAAAAAGAAATATTTCTCTTCTGATTTCTTGGACAGAGTCCCTCTCACTAAAACAATCCACATTAAAACGACAATAGGGAGGTCAAACTGCTGGAAGGAGGTGTGATGGCTTTCAAACTAATTCTACTTTCTAGAAAGTTTCCACTGGCTGCCTCTGAAGGAGTAGAAAATGGAATAAACAAAGCCTGGGTGAGTGGTGAATATTCCCATCCAGTAAATTCTCAGCATGGTGAAATGTTGCACATTAAGATGTACAACAAAGTAGAAAACTAAGAAAGGAACATGATTAATTATACATCAATGTTGTTTATTTGAGAGCCTCCATTCAGAGGAAACGGGTGATATCACAGGAAGAGAGAAGAAAACAGACTTTCATGGGTGGTAGAGCTCTTGTTAAGAAAGTTTTAATGAGGCAGTCAGGGTATGGTCTTCTCAGCGTGACCAAAATGGCTCTGGAGGCTGTAGGGTCATGTGATATTAATACGAGGGAACTCTAGACTCCATTCTATTTGCTTCAGAGTCCTTTCCAAACTTTAATTGCTTCAATTCCCCTGGTCAAGTAAGAAAAAAAAAAAATTAGCATATGCAAATTTTAATCTGATTGTTTCATTACATTGGCCTGTATTTCTTCCAGATGTTTCTCCTTGGTTATATATTCTAGCACACATTGCCTCAAGTACAGGTGAGGAGCAGAGCCTCCTGTACTCTCTTTAGGATAAATTAGGACTTGTGCATATTGCGGACTTGTTATGTTCTGCACCTTTTACTGAGCTCTTTGCAGACCTTATCTCCACCTGATCCTTACACCGCCTGTGAGACTGGAGATGTACATCTGATTTCTAATTTACAGGGAAATTGAGTAAGACATAAATTGAATCACTTGCTCACGATCATCCAGCTGGAAAGTGAACTCTAACCTGGTCTCTCTATATACAAAGCTCTGCTCCTTTCAATAAGGGTATGCTCTATACCTTCTGAGCTAAGGGAGTTTCACACTTTATCCCCTCCCAATATGAGTTCTAGCGTGCTATCATTGGTAGGAAAGGATGCTCTATCCCTGTCCTTGGAACAAGCCCTGGGTCACTCTTCAGTCCAGATCTGCTTTGAGAAATTGTGCCACCAAAGGGAGACAGCCTGTTAAGGAAAGAGCCCTAGGTCACAGAGATCTGATTTTCAATCTCAGTTCTCATACACACTAGCTGTGTGACCTAGGCCAGATAACTTAACCTCTCTGAACTTCAACTATTCTGCACTGTATTTAACATGGGAAAAGCTAAAAAAATTATTAGGGGTATATGAGCCCTGGATTTGTACCCAGTCTCTGTGTTTCTAACATCGTGACAGCTATAGAAGGTAGGAAGCCAAAATACAATGAGTGTGTTTAGGAAAAAATGTAGCAGAGTTGATAAAAAGTGGGCAGTAATGATGTTACACAGCTTCCCCAAGCAGCCTTTACCAATTGATCATGGCACCACTTTGTGATGAGCTGGATTCAGTAGGAGGATTCTTCTCAAGGATTCCAAGCAGCAGTTCACTGGAGATGGCCCTCAAGATGAAACAGGAAGTGCACACGAGCAGGAGTAAAATAAGAAGGTAATGGATCTAAAGAAGAAACAAAAGGGTGAAACTGAAACCTGAGCATTGCTTCTTCTCATTTTTTAAAATACGTTTTTATAATTCTTTTTACATTAATGGAAATGGGTCTCAAGGTAGAAAAGATGTTAGTTTCCTCAGTTGGAAACTAACATTGTTGGCTGCTTTCCACAGATGCCCTCTGTGAGCTTGATAATAACCCAGTACTGTAAGATTAGGAGCCCCATAATACAGCTGAGGGAGCTGAGACTCAGAAAGGGTGAGCAACTTGTCCAGTATCACATAGCTATTGAATGGGATTTAGAACCTAGGACCATCTAGCACCGAATGCTGTTTTCTTTCCATAACACCAGTCTGGACCTATGCAATGCTGAGTCCTAGGTCTGCTACAAATAACCCAGGCCCACCTCTGCTCCCCTGCCCTCCCAGGCTTCCAGGGAGCGGAGCCCCCCGATCTCTCTGTCTGCCCTAGTGCACGGAACCGCAGGGGCGTCAGGCAGGGTTCCCTGCAAAGCATTGCAGGAAATTTGATACTGGAAAAACGTTACTAAAACTAAATCTGCTTAAAATGGGTTTCCCAACTTCAATAGTAGTTTTAAAAAGGGGGGTGGGGTGGGATTGGCACTTTCTCTTGAAATTGAAACAAAATTATGAAAATAGGTGTGTGCCAAGCACTAAGCCTGTGGACCAGAGTACCCCAAAGCTCAGTAGCATAAAAGAATCAAGTATTATGCTCCCTGATTTTGTGGGCCAGGAAGTTAGACAGGACACAACACATGATTTAGTGGTTCCCCACTGTCACTTTTATTGACTTTAAGAAATCCTCTCCCCTTTACTTACTTTGTAACTGTAGGAACTCAGATAATAAACATTACAATAAGAAATTTTTCCCCCACCTCACCCTCTTCAACCCTACCTCCTCCTTCCCTGAAAGCAGTGCCTCAACACTCCGTAGTGCACTTCTGTGCTAATCTCTAAAATGCAGTTCTGCCCCTTCTCTCCCATTACCCTCTGTGTCTTAGGAGAACTGAGCTTTGGTGATAGAACTCATTCTAAGTTCCTATTTCTGCCATCTGCCTAGATTCCCAGGGCTCTGGAGCCTGGCACCTGGCGCCTGGCACCGCCCCAAGCCAATGGGTTCATCCTGTCCCCTTGGGCTCTGGGAGAAAGGGAAGATAGAATCACATTTTGAAAAAAAATATTAAGCTCAGTTTTAGACACACTTCACATTTGAGGAGCCCACAGCAACAGCTCGTAGACATTGGCGCTTTTCCCTGGAAGTGAACAGATGAATTAGAATAAAGATGCATATAGGTAGTATCCACTTCACTGGATTAGATTTCAGAAAGGGTTTAGCATGAGAAGAAGGTGGGAAAACAGAAATGACATTGACTAGCCAGAGGAGGGACATGAGCCAGCCAAGGAATCTGAGAAAGGATGGTCGGAGGGGTAGCAGGAGAGCCAGGGGAGGGTGAATCATAAATATTAAGAGAAGCGAGTTTTAAGTAGGAGAGAGTGGCCATGTAGGTCAGACTGTGCAGTGAGGTTAAGTAAGATCAAAACTGAAAGCAGTTCATAGTATTTCATATCTGAGGCATTGCTGTCTTTAGAACAAGTTCATGCAGCGGAGATGGTGGTAATAAGGTGAGGTCTCCTTAGTTAAAGAGCGGCTGGTTGGTCAGGAAGTAGGCAAAGCAAGAGACACCTACCCTCTCTAGAAGTTTAGATGTGAATGAAAAGAACCATCTGGGCAGACACTTAAGGATGAAGAGAGGTAGGAGACTGAATGTGAAACTGACCTGAACTTTTCATCCCTCAGTTTGAGATGTGACCTTGCAGCTCCTCCCATCATGAAGTAGAGCCTATTTCCTTGTTCCTGGGCTCTCCTTGTGACTTGCTTTGGCAAATAAATAAGTAAGTAAGTAAGTAAGTAAATAAATAAATAAGAAAGATGGACTCGATATTGGGCCAATTCAAGAGGGTTTGGGTGCCTGCGCGCTCTCTCTCTTAAAATCCTGCCTAGCCACCATGAGAATAAGCGTGAGCTAACTTGCTGGATAACGGATCAATGGCCCAGTCACCCACTCCACCATAACCACCAGCCTGCTAATTGACAGGTGTATGAGTGAGATCATCCTTGATCAGCCTGACCCACCAGCTGACTGCACACTCAAGGGGAGGGGTGGTCAGCATTTCAGGCGGAGCCGAACCCAGAGCAATAGAACTGCCCACATCACTCGTCAACTTGTGAGTAATGAAAATGCTTATTGTTTTAAGCCACTATTTTTGGTTGCTTTGGTACATGTCGACAGTTCACTGATTTAACAGATTACTGGAAGGCTTTCATTATCTTGCTTTGGCATGGTAGAGGTTTGAGCATATCTGTATGTCGTGGGGGAAAAACAGACTTAAGTTTGAAGAAAGAGGAAACAGCCCTGGCTGGCGTGGCTCAGTGGATTGAGTGCCGGCCTGTGAACGAAAGGGTCGATGGGTCGATTTCCAGTCCGGGCACATGCCTGGGTTGCAGGCCAGGTTCCTAGTAGGGGGCATGTGGGAGGCAACCACACATGGATGTTTCTCTCTGTCTCCTCCCTCCTTCCCCTCTCTCTAAAAATAAACAAATAAAATCTGAAAAAAAAAAAGGAAATAAGTGATAGGATGTGACCAAAAGCTCAGGTGGAAGAATAGCCTGGGTAAAGACAAAGGGCCTCCTTCGTTTTCAAAAAGAAAAGGAATTAGGCATGGAGCAAGGTGTCCTGGACTGAACTTCAGTGCATCACTGGAGCTGCAGCCCTAACGTGTGAGCTAGGTGGTAGCTTCTCCAGCTGCATCTCTGGACTTGCTCACATTTAACATCCAATCAAAAATTAATGCTCCAAGCTCATACATTTCCACATCTGTCAAAGCTAAAAGGGGCGTCAGGCAGATTTCCTTTTGTTTTCACTAGTGCATGTCAAATGCCTCAGTGACAGCAAAGAAATAATCTTCAGTTTGTGTATAATGAGGTCTGAAATTTCTGTCTCCACATATTGATCATGAATCTTATTTCACTAAATAAACTGACAGCAGAGTCTCAGGTACTTGAACAAAATTTTGAAAAAACCAACACAACCACCCATATCCATGGGTTTTTGTTGTTTGTATTTTTTTTTGCAGCTGTCACTTTTATAGTTCAGTTATTTTTTTCTATATATGCTCATTTCCAGTTTTGTCTGGATTCTTTAACAGCCAAATCATTCCTTAATCCCAGACATATACTCCCTATCCTGAAAATGATTTAGTAGAAAGACAATTTGTTTGGGAGGCAGAAAAGCTGAGTTGTAGTCTTAACTCGGCTGTTAGCCAGCAAACTTACCTAGGCTAAATCACTTAGCCTGTTTCCTTATCTGAAATATATATTCCTTCAGCATATATATTTACTGAGCACTTACCATGTACAAGGCACTGTTGTAAGTGCTTAGGATATATCAGTGAAAAAATGAAGACCCCCGCCTTCAGGGGGCTTACATTATGGAGGAGTCAGGCAATGGGAGCAAATGCAGTAAGTGGGATAATGATCTCATATATTACATGGTGAAAAGTATTATGAAAAAATTAAAATAAAGTTGGAGTAGGAGCCAATTGCTGGTTAAAAGAAACCCCTGAGTAGGTGACTGGAATGAGGCGAAGGGGTTATACCATGAGGGGATCCGGAGAAAGAAGTTTCCAGGCAAAGTCCCTAAAGGTATTTCCTGTCTTTCTTTTCCTCCACATTACATTTCCGCTTCTTGACCTCAGAGAAGGTTTATAATGTAAATAACCCGTAGGCCAGTCTTCATACTATTCCATACATTTCTGTGAACAGCCAATAGATGACCAACTCTTCCCTGTGAGCTAGCCCTATGGGAATTAGGTGCAAGAGCCTGTTGCCTTCGCATTCACTTTTAGGGACCTCGGTGTGGTATTTTCCTGCCATGCAAATGGGCTAGATCTACATCATGCCAAACATCACATGGACATGCCCTTCCTGCTCTGCACAGGGCAGTTGAAGCCAGAAAATATATATTAAAAACACATGGCTCTTGATAAAGTAATTACCACTTTTAAATACCTCTTAATGTTCCAGGTGCATTACAATTCTTTATTTCCCCTAATCCCCACAACATTCCCACCTCTCTCTGAGGTTAACATTTTCCCACTTTACAGATAAGTAAATGGAGGTTCAATTTGTCTGGGAAAATTGCCTATGGTCACATAGCTAGTAAATTTCATAACCAGAATTTAATTCCCAGGTGCATGTGTTTTCAGCTATACCACATGGCTTCTTTTCTTTCTAAATACCATTTATTCTCATCAAACATCCTGAGGTCAAATTCCAATTCCACCACATTATAACTGTGTGATCATAGGCAAGATACTTAACTTTTCTGAGTCCTCATTTCCTTATTTGTAAAATATGCATAAGTAGCCATCTCATAAAGTTGTTGAGAGGATTCAGTGAAATGATTCATATAAAGTGCTTAACATGGCATCTCATAAAACTGCTAATATATGTTAACAATTATTCTCATATATTGTTGATCAGTTTTTAAAAGCATGTATGTATATTAAGGCATCTCTGGAAGGCTCAAGAACTGGGGAGCTGGAAAAAAAAGACTCATTTTTCACTCCGTATACATTTAAATGTTGGGCCATGTGATATTTATTCAAGTAAAAAATTAGATAATTTTTAAGAAATGTTTTTATTTTTATCATTGTAAGGGATTTGCAATAAAGAAGCCATCAGTGGGGTAGACGGAGTCGGAGGAGGTTTCTTGGAGGAGGTGAATGGAGCAGGGCCTTGGAGCAGATGGGGAGTCTTGGTGACAATAAAAACTGGGAAGCATTTTACGTGAAAGAGCCTTATACATTAGAGCATAAATGCAGGAAAGAATAGCCAGTGAATGCAGTCTGCCCAATGATAACTGATGTTCCGGCAACAACTAATCCAGGGGATAGCGCTTTTTAAACACCCACAGTGGAAAAGAGATGGTGTTAGTGAAAAATTGCCAAAGCATTCCACGTCAAACAAAAAATTGAGAAAGACTGCTGGCTGAGGCCAATTCTGTGAGCCCTGCCGCCAGAATTATTCTGGCTCATCAATCCAAACTGAGCCGGAGGAACCTTCGATAGCCCTCTTGCTCTGCTTGCGGGTCAGCCGCCTCTGGGCCTGAGGTCATCACTCAGCAAGAGGGGATAATCCCAAGGCCAGCAGGATCTGCTTCATCACTTGGATTTAGGAGGGAGAAACCCATCAGGCCACTAAACAGGAACAATGACCCACCATTAAACACACCGAGAGAAGAGCATGATGAGGAATTTGTACAAGAAAAATCCAGGAGCTCTTGCTGACAATGTCTATAGAGGCCTGGCCACTCTGAGCTCTACCCATTGAACTCCAGCAAAAAATCTCCTCCTCCCCAGAGATGTGTGGATGTGGACACAGTTCAGACAACGGTCTAGGCGTGGATCTAACACAGTGAAAGGAATCTGGACCGTGGGGGTCAGATAGACCTGGGTTTGAATTGTTATTCTGCGATTTCCCTCTAGTATGCTTTGGCAACATTTAAAAATCTCTGCACCTCTGTTTTCTTACCTGCAAAATGGAGCTAAGACCTACCTTAGGGCTTTTAAGAGGGTCAAATACAACAGTGTTTGAAAAGCATGAGCTGGGTACTTCTTGTTATAGAAAAAGAGCAGGATGTGAGGTCGAAAAAGGGAACCGACACAATGAAAGCTATTTTCAGACAGCTAGGCACTCGGCCTCAGAGTGTATACTTATTTCTCTAGCTCAGATACCGGGGGTGGGGGCGAAATAAGAGAGAAATGGGAAGAGGCAGGGAGTCAGATGCTGGCTCTTAAATAAGAAAATTCACTCTAAATAATTTTCGGACAGTGTTACTCTCCTTCCTCAAGCCCTGGGGCCACAAGGCATTATGCCAAAGAAGTCGGCAGCCTGGCAGATATTTTAAACTGATTTTGAGACTGAACGACAGACCATTTGCGCCATATGCCACTGACACGTTAATCTAGGCAAGGATGCTAGGCACCTGGGGACATCCATGTTGAAATGCCATTTAGGCAGGGAGCACCAACTCCACTGGCAGAAGTTCATCAACACAAACAGTGAAGGCGGCCAAGAAGACAGAAGCAGAAAGGAAGAGTGAAAGGGAGGTGTAGTGTCTAAGCTTTGAAAGATTTTCTGAGTTGCAGGCACTTTGTTATGCTTCTGGGACAGCTCCAGATTCAACAAAACATCAAAACTGGGTATGAAGAGACTGGGCAAATGAGGTTCTGTGACTCTTGCACCCATTACAGTACGTGGCCACCAACCCCATGACTCTTCTGTCCATTGGCAGATAGTGGGCGACGTTCCAGTCCACCAGAATAATGACCTCCTTTATTCTTACGGCTTCATCGTGAACAGCAAGTGGCTGCAGAGCAACTCTAGTAAATGCTCCACTGTCAGACTTTCCGGGATCCAATTTGGTGGGAGCACTCCGGGCCTTTGGTCTCCCTCTCCCCTTTGCTCAGCCCTGTTTCTTGGTTACTCTGAGCAGTAATGAGCTTCTCCGCCCCAGCATGAGGACAGGCTCACAGCAAGCACATGAGAGAAAGCTGAGCTCATGTGGGGCAAATACTCTAATGCATGGGCAGATCACACGTCTCTGTTTTTCCTTCTTCTGTGATGCAACTGTACTATTGACTTTTTTAAGTAGGAATAAGGTAGCACCGTGGCTTTCTGGGAAAAAAAAAGGTCACACACAGGATAACTGCAAGAGACATCAAAAAAGGAACCCAGAATGAAATGTCCACCCACTCTTGTCATTGGATCAAATGATTTTCCAGGAGCGAAAGGAATATTTTAACTTAGGGGATCATAATAAACAAATAGAATTACACCTTAATTATGTTCTTCCAGGCAAATGAAACCTCAAAAAAATCAACTCTTCCTATTAGCGTTAGCTGTTTTTCACAACTAGAAGAATCTGAAACATCACAAATGTAAGATTTGACCACTTAAGAATGTGAGCATCCCCTAGAGTTCTCTCTGGGGAGTAGTTCAGAGTTGGCTTTGTTGAGTGTGGGCTCGGGAATCACCCGTTATTCAAATCCAGAGCTCTGTCCCTCACTCACTAATGACCTTTGGCATTTTACTCAACCCCTCCTCCACTTCAACTCCCTGTTTCTTTATCTGTAAACCTGCATAAAATACCCCATCTTCCAAGGTTGTCTTCAGAATTAAAAAAGAAGATATGTAAATAGGGAGGAGCATACCTTCTGGCACACAGTCAGGGTATCTATATTAAAATGAGAGACCTGACTTGGATAACTATGTATGATTTGTATTTTTCAATGCAGAGACAGTATTCCTATGAATCATTAGCAAAGACTAAATAGATGTTTTAATCACAAAATCATAGGCATTTTTCTAAGCCTTTACTACTAGACCCATTGAGCTGTGTTATGCATTATAAAAGATTTGTAAGAAGTAGAAGAGTTGTTTTTTTTGGTTCAGGAATAGCTTAGTCATCCCGGAAGTATAGTAATATCATTCTTAATTCAAGACCCAATGTTTGGCAACCCCATGCCTTTGCTCTGTACACCCAGAAAACCCATCTTAAATGAGATCCAGATACTCTACTGCAGTAGTCTCTTACCTGGTCTCACTATACCCATTTTTGACCCCACCCACCAGAGCCAATTCACAGCGCACCCAGAAGCTCTGTACAATGTAAGATATTTCATGTCATCTTCTCAAAATCTGCAGAGGGCTCCCTATCTCACACAGAATGAAACCCAAAGCCCTCATTCCAAAGCCCTTCATGTTCTGAGCCCCAGGTACCTTCCTGATCACATCTTGTACCACTCCCTCCTTTGCTTACCCCCCTCTAGCCATGCTAGCCTCCTCAGACACATCAAGCATGCTCCTGCTTTGGAACCTCTGGATTTGCTACTTTCTTTCTCTGGAGTGTTCTACCCCCCGTCCTCACATGGCTTGCTCTTTTACTTCATTTAGGTTCCTGCTCAGCTGTCACCTAATCACAGAAAGCTTTCCTGGCCACTCTTTTTAAATGGTCACCCCACCCTGCTATTCTTTATCCCTTACTCCGCTTTGTTTTCCTCCACAGAGACGTCAAGTCTTCACATAGGGCGATTGATGCAGTGAGCTCCAGTCCCCACCCGTACAGTTGGTCCCAAGGCCATAATTGGTATGTATCATCTCCATCTCCCACCACACATGCAAGACTCCCCTCACTCTTTGCCAACACCTCAGCTGACCTAGGGTGCTTTCCAGGATTAGTAACTCAGACCTGCATCTCCAAGGGGTCTGAGTTGCTTTTGCCTCTTTGGACTGAGGTTGCTGCAGTTCTCATTTACGGTTATAATCAGGCATGGAGTTATCACCAAGAGATGCTCCATTGACTCCCTGGGTCCTAGCCATGCTCCTTTCTGCCCTACTACCTCCATAATGTGGTAGCAACCGTAGTTCCTCATGGTAGTCAGAGTAAATTGGCCTTAAAAAACTTTCACAAGTGAGTTGCTGAGAATAACCAATCCTATTTCTACCAATTGATTCCTAGACCAATTCCAGGTATTAGAGAGTCAGCACTGTGGGTTCTGTGAACATACTGCATGCTGGAGGATGCAGTCCAATTCCATTGGGTGTTATGCCCAAGCTATCACCCTAACTGAGGCTTTAATAGGCACTCCATTTTTCTACTAGGCTAGCTACGTCCAGGTGATGAAGTACATTGCAAGACCAATCAATCCCATGGTCATGTGCCCATTGTCATACCCTTCCTTACCATCACAATGGCTCCCATAATCTGAGGCAATGCGTGGGACCCAATACCAGTAAAGAAGGCATTCTGCCCTGGCTGGTGTGGCTCAGTGGATTGAGCACCTGCTTGTGAACCAAATGGTTGCTGGTGCGATTCCCAGTCAGCGCACATGCCTGGGTTGCAGGCCAGTGGGGGTGTGTGTAAGAAGCAACCACACATTGATGTTTCTCTCCCTCTCTTTCTCCCTCCCTTCCCTTCTCTCTAAAAAAATTTTTTTTTAAAAATAAATAAATAAAATCTTTTTTAAAAAATGAAGGCATTCTATGAGTACTCAGGTAGTGGTACTGGCACCAGCAATGACATCAAGGAAGGCAAAACCATACTCAAAGTATGTGTGAATTCTAACAATGGAATTAGGTCTGATGTAGCAGATTTGTCACCGGTTGACTGGCCAGTGTCCTTAAGGGTGGTGACTTATCTGTGCTGGCTTGCACTGCTGGCAGGGTGGATATTCAGCTGTGGCAGGAGCTATATCAGCCTCAGTGAAAGCCAGGTGATGCATAATCCTTGTCTGGTTATTCTTGGGTATAGCTAGTTGCTGCAGCAAAAGTTGAAATAAAAGGTGGGCTGAGAGGATATGAGGCAAAACCTAAAAGGTGTTAAATTACATATTTCAGATAATTAGATAATAGGATATTTTAAAAATATATGGTAGTTCTATGGTGCTACCAAGAAAGGCAAAAGTGGTTAGCAGAAGAAGAGATCAATGTGGACTCTAATTGACAGGAAATAATCTAGAGCCTTGAGGCACAGTGGATGGGGGAGATGAGGATTCTGAGTAAAGGGTTCCTCCAAGAAGCTGAACTGAGAACTCCCTGAAGAGGAGCAGAAATCAAGAACAGAAAGAGATATTTTGACTGCTGAAAGTAAAGAGATTCTCTTGGTTTAGACAGATTTTCTGTCCTGCGGCATCCTGCAAGATAGACTGCCATCTTTGTTTTGATGTAGTAAAGCACATGGTTAAATAAACATGTTTTGAAGTGAGACAGATCAGCTTTGAGTCCTAGCTCTATTGCTTGGACAAGTTCCTTAACACCTTCAATCTTCAATTTCCTCATCTATCCAATGGAGATAACAGTACCTACCTCATAGACTTCATAGGCTTATAATAAGGATTGAATTAATTTATGTAAAACACTTAAAACAGTGACTCACTCATAATAAACCCTAATAAATATTAGCTATCATCATCATCATCTTCATCATTATTATTAGAGAAAGTGCAAACAATGGCTTTAGCAGCCAAAGGAAACTTAACTAGAACAAAATAATAAGACCAGAAAGCATTAAGCAGTTAGGAAAAAACAGATAAACCATATTTCCATGCAACAAAGTTCAATAAAAGTATTTGATCATGTCTTCTGCAAAAGTGCTCTGAGATGCCAAGGCATCTCAGAAATTTACTCAGCAGAAATTCCTTTTAGCCATAGAGCAAAGAAAACTAATGAAGCAATAATGGTCATGTTGACATTATCAAAATAAGCAGTGGCAAAAGGCTCATCTCCTTTCGGAATCTATAGCACATATGGGTAGCTTGGGCCTTTTCTCATTTCTCCAGTGTATGGCCGGATTAGCCAGGCAAATGCAATCTGCCTGCACATCAGAGGAAGGATATTTCCATGCAGGAAGGGCTACAGCTGTCAGTGATGACCCCTCCCCCATGCATCCTGGGAATAGAATGGTTTACTGCAGCCAAGTTTGTCGGGGGTGGGGGAAGACTTCTCTTCCTACCTGAGCTGTCTACTGGGCTTTCATTATACTATTCATGCTTTGTATGAGCAAAACAAAAAAAAAAATGTGCAGAAGATTCCAGGTACTGAATAGGGTTGAAAGAATACCAAAGCATTTAGATGTTGGTTTGACAAGTTATCCAAAATATCACGAAGAGTTTCCTTTTTGGTCTTCTGCCTTCAAGGTGCTCTCTCTCCAATACTAAAGTTCTCGGCGAATCTGTCTTGGCAATTAGCGTGAAGACACAAATGACCTTTGGCAGTCATTAGCTCCTTAATCATTATCTGCCTTCTTTTTATTCTCCAACAGATCAAGACCCACTTCATTTTTGTGTTATAAAAAACTTCCATTATTCTCTAAGTTCACGAAGAGCCTTCTTTAAATTTTTCCTTTTATTGTGAAAGTAACACTTACTTATTAGAAAAAAATCAGATAGTTTAGAGCGGTGCAAAGTGAAAAGTAGAAGTTTCCCTCCCAGTTCTGCCAAGAACCACGCTCATCCCACACCCTGCGAGTTCACCATTGATGGCATCATGCAGCATCTGCTTTTGGAGAGTTCCCCTTTCCCGAAAGGGCTGGGTTCCAACCGCACACACACGAACATGCGCTCTTGCATAACTCTCTTTTTTAATTGAACAAAATTGAGAATACCCTTTCATGTGTCCACAGACGTGATTTATGTTATGCTTTTTAATGAGTGCAGAGTATAATATGCTTTTACCAAAAATGATCTAACCAATCCCCTATTAATGGATACTTAAGATGTTTCTAGTTATTTTGTATTACAAATCATGCTGGTATGACACACCCTTATATATATACCCATAATTGTGTACTGGTGAAAGTGCATCTCTAGGATAAATTCCCGGAAGACAATTTTGCTGAATCTCATGGTGTATACATTTTGACAGATATTGCTAAATTTCTCTTTAAGAAGCTGAACCAATTTACAGTCTCATTAGCCGTATATGAGAGTGTCTATTACCCCATTTGCTCCCAAGGACCCTGAATCTCCTGAGGAAGTAGTCTTGGGTTTGAAATTAGGTAGGCCTGCTTCTGAACCTGGTTCTGCCTTTCATGAGCTGTTCCCTGTTTTAAGTCTCTAACGCCATGGATCCTCAGTTTTATCACCTACAACATGGAATAAAACAATGTCTTCTGGACAGGTTTGCCATGGTAATTAAGCGAAACAACGCAAGTGAAGAATGTGCCTGCCAGGCAGTAGCCTCTCTCAGCACAAGCCCTTTCTCTTAACTGCAGCCCTGTAATATACCATTCCCATTGCTCTGTCTCCTCTTCCAGGGAGCCCTCCTCCCTTTTCATAATTCTCATGGTGAAATTTCTCACAGTGGAGTAACAACAGACACATATGCCCGGGTTTGGGAATCACTTTCCTCTTCTTATTTCATCTACACTTTCCATGCACATCATCAGGTGATAACCATTTCCAGGAATGTGGGTATCCGTGCTTACTTGGTTCCAGAACTGGTAAGTTAACTGTCAGAATGCTTTTGAGTCATTTTCTTTTTGTGCAAATTAACCAACCCTCAAGATTATAGAGACTTGAACGAAGTGACTCCTGTGAAGTTTCTCCTTCAGAAAAAGATTTCTGAAGAATTCCTCATAAAGGACTGTGTATAATCCTCACTGTCCCCACTGCTTGCCCCCAAACACCTCTGGTCTCATACAAAAAGATATTGAGAAATAAGTAACAGCTTCTTCTCATTCTCTACCTATGTTATCTCAAGGGGTAGCAATTCAATTATTGGGTGATGCTCATAGCTACATGATAGTATGTACATTATCTATATAAATTCACAGTTTCTTCTCATTTCTAACCATTTAAGATTAGGGGACTCTAGCTTATATGATTACTACTAAGCAGCTCAGCTCCACTTTAACCATTTAATTTTATTATTTAGATCTGGAAGAACTAAGGAGAAGACCACCCTAACCAGGTCCTTTAACTTTATAGGAAAGGATTGTATCCAATGAGGAGGCAAGGAATATAGACTCATTCAAAGACACTTCCTTCTCCAGGTGATGTTCATTCTTTAGGGATCTTTGCCAATATCTGCAAGGAAATTTAGCTCCTAAAGCTCGGATGGCCTCATGTTGTAGGGACTCAGATGTGATGTTCTTTGCAGCAAGGCCACGTTAAACCTGCCCAGTTGAAAAGCTCCATGTAAGCTTTGGCTGCAAGAAGATTTTAGTTGTAGAAACAAAAGCCAATATCAGATCATTTGAATTTATTTTCCACTTCAGTTTGCCCATCTGCTCCAGGAAATTTGATTTAAATACATTTTATCAGAAGCCTTCCACAGGCACCGAGTTACCTAGCAACTCCAGGTTTCCGTTAGTGAGTTGTTTCTGACATAGAGAGTATTCACAACTTGGGGAGGATGTGTTTTTAGTCTTAAAAGTTTACAAAGTAAGAATTAAATATTGAAAGTGCCATTCTCACTCTGCATGAATGTAGAATCTATTTAAATTACATAGAGTCTTGGGGGCAGTATTTCTAAAGAGAAAATTTTAATTAACCTACATGACCATAAACTTGAACGAAATAGTTCTATTTAATTTGCAATAACCAATCCAAGTACAGCATTGCTCAACTTTAATTTAGGATCTTTAACAAAATCTAAATTGGTGCTTTGCATTTTATGCCTGCTTTGGTAAGTTAAAAAGATTTAGTTTTTCTGGACCTTAGCAAATATATTCCTCAGTTCCATTATAGGAATATGGGCTCAGACCTCCAGGTCAAGATGGTGGGTTGAATACATACAGAAACATTGCTATTCTCCAAGTACATAAGAATTATAGGTAAAAAATTAAATATATATTTAGAATAAGAAATATAATCTAAACAAAAAAGGAAGATCTTTGCGAATTAGAACAGAAGGGAAAACCCACTGGTTACCAAGGACTAAGGCTGCACAGGCCGCAGGGAGCCGAGAGTGGGTATAAGACCATCAGGGCCAGAATTTTAATACCACTTGGGAACTGAGACCCCAACACCCCCTGCCTGTGGTGGAAAGATGGGACTGGGCGCCCCACATGAAACTGGAGGCCAAACCCTGCTTGTCTGTTTGTAAAGAGGAACAAAAATCACTTTGCCCAATATCCAAGGAGGCAACACAGTAGGGACTATTTGTTATGCCCAATCAAATTATTATTCAAGAGTAAGGATGAAATAATACTTTCAGACAGACAAGGACTCTAAAAATTTATAACCCTCAGATTCTCAGAAATCCAAATGGGTAGTACAATAATAGAACTATAATACTACTAATAATGTGTGTGCTTAAAACAAATCAAAACTAAAATTCTAGAAAATTACATGAGCATTAGTTGGGGGTGGAACGTGGCTTGTTTTGAGGAAAATTGCATTGTTCTAAGGTTTTGTTTTGTTTGGAAAGATAATAGGATCTAATTTAATTTAGATACTTTATATATACAGGGTAGACAAAAGTAGGTTTACACTTGTGAATATGCAAAACATAAAGTTAATTCTTTTATTATTATTTATTAATGATTGTATTATTTTCCATATGAATAACTGAACTGTAAACCCAGTTTTGCCCCATCCTGTGGAAGTACATATGTAGAATTTTAAAAGTTATGGCTGTGTTTCTGAATGAGGTCTTCAAGCCTATGACACCAACTTATAATAAGGAGACATCAAACTGAGGAAACATTGAGAAGAGTCATTTACCATCAGCAACAAAAATTAAAAATAAGAAAACAGTGACTTCGGATCTACAGTGACAGCCCCTGCTGGGTTGCTCAGGCAGTTAGAGCGCAATCCTGATATGCCAAGTTTTCGGATTCGATCCTTGGTCAAGGCACATGCAAAGATCAACCAATGAATTCATAAATAAGTGGAACAACAAATCGATGTTTCTCTCTCTCTCTTAAATCAGTTTAAAACATTAAAAAAAATAAATACCAGCAACAGAGCATGTTTTGAGCCTACAGTATAAAAAGGCTTGGAGCAAGGCATTATGGGCTACTGAGGTAATGTGTTGCAGCTTATGGCAGACACACTCTAACACGCCTTTTAGGAAACTATACAAGGCAGTGGTTCTCAAACTTTTTGGTCTTGAGACCCATTTAAATTTTTAAAAAATTTTGATGCTCAAAAGAGCTTTTGTTTGTGAGGGTTATATATAGATTAATATTTATCATGTTAAAAATTAAAACACATTTTCAAACTCAGTAATACTCAAGGACACATTCTATTAACTGTCAGAGTAAAGATGCCATTACTTAGCATGTAAACTTTGAGAAACTCATCTGTAAATATATGAGAATGAAAGAGGAATAGGTAAATTAAGTCTTGATATTATTGTGAAAATAGTTTTTTTTTTTAAGGTTTTATTTATTTTATTTTTAGACAGAGGGGAAGGGAGCGAGAAAGAGAGGGAGAGAAACATCAATGTGTGGTTGCCTCCCACGCACCCCCCACTGGTGACCCAGCCCGCAACCAAGGCATGTGCTCTGACTGGGGAATTGAAACTGTGACCCTTCGGTTTACAGGCCAGCATTCAACCCACTGAGCTACACTGGCTAGGCCTGAAAATAATTTTGACCTCCCAGTCTCCCCAGAATGCTCTGCAGTGTCCCTGGGGGTCCTCGGACCATATTATGAGAGCTGTTGTTCTAAGATATAAAACCTACCATTCCCCCTTTCAGTGTCAACTTGTACGTGCCCTTCAGGTTCACCTCGTCTCATTAAGTTCCAGATGTGTGTTTGCTCTTGCGCTTTTCTGGGCTCACAGAACGCATTTCCTGAAACACACTTAGCATTTATTTAAAATACTTTTGATAGACTTATGTTGTCTTATAATTTGATTTTTGTATAGATGTGTGTGTGTCATCCCTCCTCATTTTGATCAGAACTTCCACAGGGCAAAACACACGTACTCTAGTTCTTTTTCCCCAGAGGAATTAATATGGAATACTATGAAGTCAATAAGAATTAATAGTGATTAAAATGGTGCTCAATTTATAAATTATTTGTAATTACAATGGCTGCTCTTATAATGATTTCGAAAATTATTTTATCATAGATCAATAAGGCTAAAGGGAGCAAACTGAATCTGGTTCTCTGTTTCTGACAGCCAGGAATGTGTTCGGTGCCACCAGTGTCCAATGCCAGAAACATGGAGTCACTCTCAGTTCTCACTTCTCATTTTCCATCTAATTGGCCTGTAAATCCTGCCAATTCTACTTTGGAACTGTTTCCTGAGGGGGCCCCGTCATTCCTACTGTCACTACCTCAGCAAAGTCTCCATCAATTTTTACTTCGAGTATAGGAATAGCCCCCTTATTGGGCTCTCTGGGCCTGACTGCTCATCTCTAGTTTTCAGAGGGGAAAGAAGGTGGGTTCACCAGACTGATGTGGAAGCCAAAGATTTAGTTTAAGAGGCTGGGGCCTCGGTTTGGTGAACACCTTAACAACGAAAGCTTGTCACAGGCTGTAGAGGGTTCCTAGGTTGAATGTTTCCATAGCATCAAAGTAAATTGTGGGGCCCAGAGTACAGATACAATACTAATTAAGCAAAACTACTAGACTTCTTGTAAAGGGTTTCCATGACCCTGACAGAGATCAATGGGGAAGGAGGATGCTGTAAGTCAACAGATAGAGCTAGATTATGGAAAAGGAAGCCCAATAAAACTATAGCATCAAAGGAAAGAGTATACCTGATTGGAAGGCTTTGAAGCACCAATGCATACTTCTGTTGAAAATGCCTCCAGGAGCTGAAAACAGAAGCCCTTCTTGGTCACTGTAGACTTGGAAAGCAATGGATTTAAAGACAGTTGGAGAGCCACAGCTTGGTAAATAGAGGAGCTTCTCTACTTGAAAGTGTGTCAAACAGGAAACATTATGTAGGGGCTTCAAGAACCGAACCAAGACCAAGGCGTGGCAATTATAAGCAGATAGAATCTGGGTTCGATATAAGAAAGATTTTATAATAGCCACCCTGCCATAAAAGGAAACTGCTTCCCTTTTTCCCAGTGAGTAACTTGCCCCTGGAAATGCTGAAGCAGAAACTGCACAGGGACGCTAAGGTAGGGTTTGAGCACCAGGTGGCCCAGCCACTTGCCAGGTATCCACTGAGGTCTACCAAGTGCCAGAAACTCCTCTGCATTCATGGCTTCATTGGCCCTCAGAGTCTCATGTTTTGACCATTGATGTTTATATGGAATCACTCTTCCTCATCCTCAGCTATTTTGCCTACATCATCTTGTACTACTGATCATTGACCATGCCTTCTACTGTGTTGAGGCCCCGTGAAACCACAAAATAAAATTTTGTATTACTCATATGTAAATGTTTAAGAGCTACAACTGAGAGAATGCCACTGGAGAGTAAGAAGAGGAAGTGTCTTCGTCAGCTCCTGGCAAGTTCTTTATGGCAGTGTGGTTTAAGAGCGTGAACTTGGGATCAGGCCGACTTAACTTTGCAGAGCCTCAGTTTCCTTCTCTGCAGAATGGGGATAAAAATGCCTGCATAGATTGTGTCTGCGAATTGCTTAGCTTAGTGACGACCTATGATCAGCTGGGGCTCAGCCTCATCAAACCTACTATGAGGCTGTGCGCAGATTTGGCCCGGGCTCTTAATGCCATGCCTGGTCCACAGTAATGCTCAATAAGTGGTAATTCTTAGTAGAACTAGTACCCTTCTACAACAAGGGTAGTAGAAGTATTAGTAGTTATAGCAGTAGTAGTAGTTAAACAAGGACTTAAAACAGACATCCTGACTCCTAAAGAGCCCATGTTTTGGGCTCTTCCCCAAAACATGGCAATGTGATTTTTTTAAAAAAGATTTTTATGTATTTATTTTTAGACAGAGGGGAAGGGAGGGAGAAAGAGAAGGAGAGAAACATCAAAGTGTGGTTGCCTCTTGCATGCTCCCTACTGGGGACCTGGCCTGCAACCCAGGCATGTGCTCTGACTGGGAATCAAACTGGCGACACTTCGGTTTGCAGGCCGGTGCTCAATCCCCTGAGCCACACCAGCCAGGGCAGCAGTGTGACTTTTATGCTTGTCCTCATTTTGCTTTGGGGTGATCAGCTGTGTGGCTCAAGGCTTACCATGTCCCTCCCTTTTAAGAATGAGGAAATCAAACTAATACCCTGACATTTCAGGAATAAGATATGACCTCCATTGCTTTTGCTCTGTTTTCTCTGAGAAGAATATTATGAGGATGATGGGGAAACAATAGGGAGGCTTGAAAACCCCAGTTTATCTAGAACTGTACCAGTTTATGCCAGTTTGGAGGGTTAATTATTAATAACCCTCTTTTCACTTTCAAAATGGTCATAGTTTGGATGACAAACCATAACGATCAGTCTAAACCTAACACCACTCTGAACTGTAGTCATTTAAACTTAGACCACATGGCACAGATTCCGAACTATATTCAATTAGCATTTTTTTAAAAAAAGTGACTGTCACTTTTAAATGATGTGTGTCACTATGTTGGGCATAGATAAACGGCACATCAAAATTGCCCAAATGTGACCATTTGCAAAGAATTTTCCTATTTCCCTGAGTATCTGAAATGTGAAACTGACACTATTCTTTCCTGCGGGACTCCGGCCTATCAATAGCATTTACAGTCCATGCTGGGGAGAGCCTAGTGAAAAGTGAGTGGGGGCGGGAGAAGCCCGAGTGACTCTCTCTTTCCGTACAAAAAACTTAGCAAGGAGATGTCCCCCAGGCTTCTTCTTTTTCCTGGGTGTGGACAGGAAGGCGAATGAACAAGCAGTTCTCTGGCCGGCCTGCAGTCGGAGTGGATTTGGAGAGTCTCTCTTTGGCATCAGCTGCTCCACACTCCCCAGATCAAACGTCAGCTGCCAGGACCAACTGGTCCCTCCTGGAGGTCTTTAAAAAATTATTTTCCAGCTGTGAGAGGCTGCGCTACTGTTCTGCTGTTTGGCCACCTTCTCTCTGGCTGGCCCACTGGCAGCAACCACGCAGGGCAGCCAGAATGAGTCAAATCAAAGGGCCGACAATACAGCAGCCGCCCAGCCACTGTCCCTCCTCTCTCAGCTGTCTGATGTCAGGTCATCAGAGGCCCTGCATATGGCCCTGTGTTTCCTCATCATTCACCTCACGGGCCCCTAGAATTTTCACAAGTCAGAGGAGGCGCCGGGAGAAAATTTGCGACCCCTGAGGGTACCCTAGGGGTGGTTAATAGCCAGGGAGGGTGACAAGAAAGGGGGAAGTTTAGTATGCTGTAGTTCTCAATTGTCTGGCTAACAGCCAGAGGTTGACCTTGCGCTTTCCGTCTGCCACATGGCAGAGGCACCAGCCGGGCAGCATGTTCTGAGGGCTCAGGAATAATGGAACTTGAAAATGCAAATGATTTTTAATGAATACTCCTCCCCTCCCCTTCCCCTCCCCCATAGTTCTGTGTGCAAAAAAAAAAAAAAGTTCCTCTCATTTCTCAGCTTATAGGGGAAAGTCACTACTTGGTCTAAATCTAAAAGTGTCCTAGAGACCCATCCTGCCAAGGCCTCGTCTGTTGTCTGGGCCTTACAAGCTTGACTTGCATGGATCATAGAGAAAGAAGCACCATGCGCCATGTACCATGACTTAATCCCAGCTCAAGGCAGTAGCCAAAGGAGACTGGAGATAAAGAGGTTTTTATGAGAATGATTATCTGGTACTTAAGAATGGGGAGGTCCAGCTGTGGACTTACCTGACATTGCACTGGGTCTCTGTGTAAGACACTGGTCAGCTGTGTGTGTTTCCCGGGCTGGCTTGTAGCATCTCTCCCTGAGTCAGCTACAGCAAGCATCCAAAGCTGGGGTGGAAGGGAGGGGCAGATTCCAGGAATGCCTGCGGCTCTGCCTCACACAGGTGCCTCCTACCTTCCAAAATGCAGCTTGTGAGAGAATTAGGGGGCTTGTTTGGCAACTCTCTGATACTGTTCCTGGATAACCTGATTCAACCTCCATCTCTGTCAGGTAACTGCCCTTGTGGGATTCATTCTTGGTTTTAAAATCAGAACCCCAGCACCTGTGGGCAGCATAATTGATGCTTAAGAAAAGAAACTTGCTCCCTCTTATTCCCCATGTCTAAATTCTGATCCTGGTTCATGACTAAATTTCTTGTACCTCTGTGGGGTTTGCATGTAGGCAGGGGAGTTCTATGTATGTAATAAAATGTGTAAGATGGAGTAGGCCTATGAAAATAAATGCAGACTGTCATAATTTTTATTTCAGTATCTCCCAAAGTTATCAGAAGTGTTTTGTAAACTGTAAAGTAATGTACAAATGCAAGCAGTTGTTGCTATGGTTATTTTATTTTATAAAATGTCTTTTTAAAAAAAATGTAAAAGTGATCTCTCGTAGAATTGGTTATATGAGAAAAATCAGACAAGCACAAAAAGCCCTAGCTTTGTCACATGGCAATTGTTCAAAATCTGTTTCCAAGGCTCACACTTGCGTGGTATTGTTTGCCCTAAAATCCACTGTAACGGCAAATTAGAGGTGTGTGTACTCTTAAAATGAGCCTTGGTAACAAAACCAATTTGGAACAAATTATAAGTAATGTGAGACTAACATTTTAAATTGTAAGATGTACAAACTGAATTAATTAGTGGAAAACTATATTTTTAGATGCAGGGTATTTCGCCATCCATTCACTACTGTGTTCTCATAAACAAGCCCTATTTAGGCTGGCTTACATGCCGGCTGTTACAGCGTGCATAGAGAAAGACAAAAATTAAACTGGACGCTCTTTGAATATAGCCTAGTGCTGGAAATCTCATTGGCCATTATTTTTTAAATCTACATGTCTTTTTCAAATGCTTAAATTATTTTTACTGAATTATATAGGAAATGAGCCTGGAGTTACATAGTTGCTCCCGGAATGGGCTTTGAAAGCATCATGTGGTGATTCTTTCTAAAAGGAAAAACTTGGTTATGGAGCCATGGACCATTGTCCTGGAGGAGAAGGAATCAGCCAGCGTTTCTGTAAAGGTGGTTAACCCGCAGGCGGAAACAACCGCTCAGGATATTGTGCAAATTTACATTTATGTTTGTTGATTCCATATTAAACCGAATAACCAGACACATAGAAGGCAGAGCCCTCTTTTAATTAACCCTCCTGGTGTCGGCCCATGTGATTAAATGTGACGGAGCTGCTCCTGGGGTTTCTGCTACTGAAAATACTAACAATAATCATTTGTTTTGTTTTTATATTTAAACACATTATTGCATAGCTTGGTGTAGAGATAATTACCAATTTTATCTCCTGTGTTTTTCTAATGTTCATTAATAACAATAAAGGGTTGTAGGTTAAAAACTCATTTAATTGCCTTTATGTTAATGACATTATGAATAGCCTTAGCTACAAGATTCTAATTCTGTCCAGTATCCTCGTTCTCAGTGGAGCCCCAGGAGGGCTGCTCATTTTATCAGCATTACTGATTCAGAGTTTTTCCTTGCAGGTGGGTTTTTGTACATAATCAGAATTAATGCACAACACATTTTGCAAGGAATGGAGTAGAAGCACTCGGAATAAGTAATTAACTAGAGTGCCCAAGGAAATATGCCTGAGCATTTTTTTTTTAGCTTATTCATAAAACATTAAGAACAGTCATAAACACAGTAGAAACAATTTCCTAGTAATGTGCTGTTAGACTATTTTCTGGCTCCTTTAAAAAAATTTTTTTAAAATTTTTCACATAGGAGAAAGACCTTCGTTAAACTGAAAATCCCGATGCAGATAAAATGCGCGATGTAGTGTTTTGGGGTTAGGCGGGCCTTTGAGCTGCTGCCCCCCAGTTGGCAGAGTCTGGGCACCGCTTCCCTCCTCTTTCCCTGCCCCCACCTCCATCACATAATTTATCAGGCAGGAAAAGGAGTGAGTGCAGCTTTCAGCATCCCAGAAGATGTGATTACCCTGCTATTCCCAATCTCTAGCATTAACCTCTTGGCATCGGAGAGAATGCCCAGGGAGGAGGAGGGAGGCAAGAAGCAAAGGAATATTGTAGTGGCTTCTGTGTTGTACCACCCAGCCCCCCTGGACTGACACCCTAATCCCTCCAACCCTTGATAGCTGACAGCTCAGCTGAGTCACTGTCTTTGGGTCATTGGTGTCATGCCCCTACCCCCACTCCCAAACATCCTGCATCTACTGGCTGGTCAATAGGGGAATTTTAAAGTCTGGTCTCCATTGCCTCAAGGAGGGATAATTCAGAGGGCCATCCTGATACCAGGTGCCCTTGGGCATTGGCTAGGGTCCTAATCCTGCCTCCCTCATCCCTCCTCCTAGGTGTCGTTCCAGAGAGGGCTCCCCAATAAACCTCCTATGCACAAGTCTCAGAGTCTATTTCCCAGGGACCAGAGACCCTGGCCCTCAACAGACAGGTAAGCCACAGTGGTCAACTGGCCTGTCTCCACGCTGTCCGGTGGGCAGCAGATATTTCTGGGACTCCCTGGCCTTACTACCCACTTAGGTGTGTTTTGGGTAGAGAGCTTGACCCCCTGAGTGGTGCCAGGAGCAGGTGTAGATATGTTGCTCTCATACTGGGTAAGCATCTCATGAGCTAAGACATATGAAAATGTTTTTAAAAGTCATAGACCTTGGAGTGAGATGGGTGACTTCACATACTGGCTCTAGTTTTTGGACCAGTTACTTAACATCACTGAACTTCAGTTTTCTCATCTGGAAAGTGGAGTTAAGAGTACAGGCAATGTTTCTATGGTGTTTAGCTTAGTGCCCAATACGTAGTAATGCTCAATAGATTCAACAACTCATGTTTCCCCTTGTGCATCTTCATTCTATTATTCATATATAGAGTATGACTTTAGATACTGAAGATAATCTTCACTCTCAGCCAGACCAGTCCCTTCGAGGCTGAGGTTTAGCATATCCCTGGCTCTCATGGAGTCCAGGATGCACCCTCAGTGGGGGCCCACAGGGGAAGGTGGTTCTGGTCAAAGGAAGAACCGGAATGTGCACAAGACCCCAGGTGATTGGAGCAAGGCCACATTTAGTCCTTCCAAACACTGGTAGGGAGAAGGATGCAATGATTTTGTTTGCTAGGCGCCTGGAACCTTTAATGCTTTCGCTCATTGAATTTTCACAGCGCCCTTAATTAGTAGTTATTGTACCCGTTTCACAATTGGGGAGAGTTAGGCTCAGAGAGATTAAGTGACTTGCCCCAGGTTACTCAGATAATAAGTCGCACACCAAAAGCCTTGCCTTTAACCACACTTAATAGCAGAGAACCCAAAGCTTGAAAATTTCTATAAAATTATCCCCAAGATATCAGTATTTCCCAGACAATTGTAGGTTTACAAATATTCAAGTCCCATCCAAAATCCATTTTGTGGTGGGGCCTGGTGCTAATAACATTCATGGTGAAGTCGAAATATCCTGGCGCTTTACTGAATAGGGGCCTTCCTCTGCCTGTAACGTCACAAGTTGGAAGCACAACTCCCTTGGTCTTAAAGTTAAAGATACGTGTTTAGAAAGCCCAGTTTAAGAGACATGGATGTCATCATTGTTCAAAACAATGTCACACCAGACTTTGGTTAATTTCACTGTATATTCAAAAATGCATTGAGTACAGTTATATTATTTCCTCATACCATTCTAAGGTTGTATAGCACATGAAATTTTATCAAACGTTTTTAAACTTACAACTTCACAACAGATTGGCGGAGTCCCATTTGCCAGATGATAAGACTCCGCTTCTTTAAAGAACCTGTCCAAATGACATTCACTTGGCAGTGGAGATGAGCCTAGATTCCCATTCTCTAGACCCTTTGCTACTCAAAGTATTGGTCCTTGGGCCAATAGTGTCAGTGTCACCTGAGAGTTTGTTAGAAATGCAAACTGAATCGAAATCTGTCTTTTAACAATGTCCCTGTAAATTCGTGTGCTCATAAATGTCTGAGAAGCCCTGCCTGAGAGCCTCCTGCCAATTCCGTCTCCTCTAGGGTCCAGACTGTAAGCCCCATGAAGGGAAGGCCTGTGTCTGGCCTGCCCACCACCATATCCTCAGCATTCTCATGGTGCCCGGCAGGATTTCTATTAGACATACAGACAACTGTATCATTGGGTGTTTGGCCTCCTGGCCAGTTAGTATGGGTATCCCTTCCTAGAGGAAACAGAATAATTTTCCGTGTCCCTGAAGGACCACCATCAGCACAAAGATGTTTACCTTGTTCATTTGAAAACAGTGGAGTCATGCTTGAAAGAAATACTGAAGCCTGTGGCTTTCTACCCTATTTCTCAGCCTCCAGAACAAGTGCCTGCAGGGAGTGAGGACACTGTACTGTATAATTATTTAAATGAAAACAACAGAAATGAAGAGAAAAGGCTATTTATATCAAGTGCTACTAATTAAATGGGAAATAATGGGCCCTGCTGAGAAAGGATACAGTCAGAGAGAGCAAGAAAAACTTCCTGCCCGTGAAGTCTAGCAGACAATGGGACAGTTTTCATAGTGGGATAATTATGACTCCTGGAGAAGACTGTCTGAGGTAGAATGAGATAAATACCAGGAAAGTGTAATATGCTTCCAACCCTATTATCAATGATGCTTTCAGGCACCAGCTCCGGGTCACAGATTTTGAATACACTAAATGCTTAATTCAGTGTTGCCCTTTCACCGAAAAGATCCCAGGGTTGGAGAAAAATGTGTGTGCCAGTCCAGTGCTCCCTGATTTAACTCTTCACTGAAATACTCTAGGAATAAATGACGGGGGAGGACATTATAACTTTGCTTTGCTTTCCTACCCAGAAAGCGATTTTCATTTGAACCAGCTGATAGAACAACAGTGTGGCCGTCAAAAAGCTCGTAAAGGAGATGTAATCGTGCAGGTGTCTTGATTTCAGACTTCCAGCCTCTGGAACTATTAGAAACAAATTTCTGTTTTTTATAAGACAAAAAAAAAATCTTATAAAGATGATTCCCTAACCCCTGCCTTATTCTTCCTCAAGGTCACTCTGAAAAACATTTTTTTTTTTTTAGAAGTGGGAGATTGGTGGTATGGAGGTGAAAGTCTCCTCTTCAGAAAATCAGTGCAGATTTAAATTGCATAAGGAGACTTTGATTTAGAAGCCACTGCTTTGAAAATGACTTGTTTTTTCATTAGTCATACCTAGTTCATGGCTCTGACAAAAAATAAGACAATTTAAAACGTATACTGCAGCATATGTTTGACTTTCAATTTGTTCTCGGAAGACCTGGGGCTTAAGTAAAGAGGATTCACAGAGAAGTCAAAAGGCTGTAAGTCACAGATTCTGCAGAGCAGTGCCCTTATGAGCTCAGGCTCTGGGACAGAAAGACCTGGGTTTAAATTCAGGTACACCCAGTATTTCTGGCACCTTGTCCAAGAATTTCATTCTCCGAGGTCTTGTGTCCTCATCAGTATGACATAGATTAGCAGTAGAAACTACTTCTAGCCCTGGTCAGTGTGGCTTGATTGGTTGGAGCGTCATCCTGTAACCAAAAGATGTAGGTTTGATTCCCGGTCAGGGCACGTGCCTAGGTTGTGGGTTTGAGCCCCAGTCTGGGCATGTGTGCTCCCTGGTCCAGGCATGTACCAAAGGCAACCAGTTGATACTTCTCTCTTGCATCAGTGTTTCTCACTGTCCTTTTCTCTCTCTAAAAGCAATGAAAAAATGCCCTCAGGTGAAGATTAAAAAAACAGAAGAAGAAAAGAAAAAAGAAACTATTTCTGTGGTGGCTGGCGGGAATAAATGCCATAGCTTCATTCCAACGCATCTATGGAATGCGTACTGCCTGGCTGAGTTAGGTTCTAGGTAAACGTTAGCTGACTTTGCTGTGCAATTGAACAGTTTCTATATGAAAATATTTCTATTTTTTACATATACTTATCATTTACCTTTTATGGAATTGAAACAATGAGAAATGAGAAAAGTTATCTGGAGCTCATTTCTTGCTTTTAATGAGTTTACAAACTAATTGGGAAAATGACATGGGGAGAGGGCACTATTAGGAAGAATGAAGAGAGAATATGATGACAATCAAACAAGAAATGGTGGTTGGGAGAGGAGAGAGGATAGGAGCGGGCACGGCTCAGAGAGATTAAAGGCAGGGGCAGTGGGGAAGGGCTTCGAGGAGGAATCAACTGGGCTACGACAGGGCCCTGGGGGACAGGGACTTTGAGAAGGGTGACGAGCTGCACAGCAATGAAATCATTCCAGAGCTGCTCTTGAGCTACCCTGGTCACCTGACAGGCAAATTTTACCTGGGAGCGCCTCTGGTGAGCCTGTGGCGGCTTGTCTTTATGGCAGCCTGTGGATTACACTCCTGGTGGCTCTTGGACAAGGCGCTCACTCACTCATGTTTATTGAGTGTATCATATATGCCAGGTACTGGGGGTAGATATGAACAAGACCAACCATGCTTTGATCTTTATAGGGCTCATATTCTACTGGTGGAGATATAAAATAAGTACATAAGTATACAATATCATATCAGTAGAGATTAAGCAGGGCAAGGAATGCGGGAGGAGGGTCGGTGGCTATTTTGTGTGGAATGGTCGAGAAGGTCTCTTCGAGGGTGTGACCTATGAGCACAGGCCTGAAGATTAGAGGAAGAGCATTTCATACAGTGGGAACAGGAGGTGCAAAAGCCCCTCGTGGGATTACATTTCCCACTCGGGAAGAAGGTCTGTGCAGCTAGAATGGAGCGAACGTGACTGCTCGAGTGCTGTGTGCAGCTTTCTTCCATAGCGCGCCAGGTACATCTTCCCAAATGGCACACGAACGCGCAAACGAAAGCTCAGAATCATTGATCATAACTCCAAAAGTAAGTTAACAAAGAGAGCTGAAGGGACACCACGACGCAGTTGGCATTTGCGAGCTGATAAACTCATTTATCTGAGGCAGACTTAAGATGAGTTGATTGCTTCGGCTATAGTTCACACTGTGGCCTTGGATTGAATTACTTTCCATCTTTCTACTTGCTTGATGGTGCTTATTTAATAAAATTAATATGTTTAGTAAAAATCCATGAAACAAGTGTATTTCTGGATAAGAGTAAATGAGTACATTGTGTGCTGGAACCGTCATCTTGGGACTTCCCCCTGAATAATACCATATTATTGTCTAACACCAATAATTCAAGTGACAATGTGTTGTTGCAGGTCTGTTAACCTGAAATCTTGAACTAAATCTGTCAAAAGTTTTCTCTTTCTTTCTTTCTTTTTCTTTTTTTCCTTTTTTTTTTTTTTTTGCGAACTGGCTAAAATGTTTAGTGGCAGGAAAAAAGAAATGCTTGGAAGCAATATGTTAAGAAACCTTTGTTTCAATGTGAAGAAAGAATGGTTTTATTTAATAATTTCTGCCATCAGCCTGGTATTCCAATTTTGATTTGCCCATTTTCTTAAACGGTGCTGATAAAATGTAGACATCTAACGTGCAAACAGTAACACTTCGATCTCCTCGCTAGAGGAAGAGATAATTATTGATATGTATGTGTAAATGGTATGTTCTTCAACTTCTTGATTCCTTAACCTTTCTGTGGAAAAGACTCTTGGGACATTATTGAGGAAAAAGTGGTTTTTCCTTCCAGATGGATTAGCTGGCTGGGGTAATATTTTCAGTTATGCCAATAAAATGAAAGGGAGACAGAAAAGCAGGCAACCGCAGAAGTGGTTAGTGTGGGACTATTACCAAGGCAGAAATGAGGCCAAGGAGATGATAAATGTGTGCCTCTCGCCCACTCCATCAGCTGAAGCCTGACCTGGATCCTCTCTTCCATCTGAGCTCCAAGCAAGCCGCCATTTTTCACAGTGGCACTTAATAGTGGACATTAACTTAGCCCTCCCCGAAAGGGCTGACCTGCAGCCTACACTCGGTGCTTCTCCAAACTGTAATCACTTGCTCACTCAGTAATTTTATCAAATAGCATGCACCTTTTCCAGGCACTTATTGCCCAATTAAGTCAAGTTCTCACTGAGGGGGTCCAGCTGGCTTCAAGTTATCTTAGATGAATTGATTGAAGACATTCTGCAATCTATGAACTCAGTTTAATGATCTAGGTGATAATACTTGTAATTCTTCTCAGTCAGGGGAATTTGCTGCAGCTGTTGTCGGCAAATCCATGTTCTGATACACTGAAGTACCAGGAAAGCATTAATCCGCCCTCAGAGTTCCACAGTGATGGCTGCATTGTGAAAAGGGAAATTTAAAATTCACTCAGCATTGCCACGGGTAGACAATCTGATGTGTTTTTATTTTATCCCATTGTAAATGTTTTTTTTTTTAAAGGTGGAATTAAGGAAGAATACATTACTGATAATGCTTCGTTAGGAATGGTGAAAGGCAAATAAGTGCGCACTCAACATTACTGCTGAAAACACCATATCACATAAATGTTTGAGACACACACACACGCACACACACACACACACACACACACACAGAAGCGCTGCTTTAAGGCAGGAACACAGTATTTTCTAAAATATTGGGGTGCGGCTCCAAGGACAAAAGGCATTATTTTTATATGAAGTGTTTCATGGAAGACACAAATAGTAAGAGTTTGTACCCACCCCCTGGATTCATGGCTATTGAAGTGATAATGAAGAAGTGTCATACAGTGACAGAGGCCTTCAATGTATCTCCAAACACTTTTTTGCACCGTGACATATTTTTACAAAGGAATCATTAAATAATTTGCTAGCTTTCTTTCCTATTGGTGTATTTGTTCCCTGACTCACTGAAATGTTAATTCTCCTCCCTGTGAAGCAAATGCTGTAAATAACACTCCGGAGGTTTTTCTGGGCGTTGCAAATTCACCACACTTAGGAACACTCTATCTATCCTACAGTGGGTCTGTGAAGTTTATGTTTACAAACTGAAAAGCTGGTTTCGATTTCCGTATGAAAAGTGGCAGCTGTGATATTAATTTCCGTTGTGCTGCGGAGCCTACCGCCACTCTCCTTCTGGAGAGTGGGTTTCTTTCACGGAGAAGTGTGATTGAACTTGGCTTTGGGGATGTGTGACTTGCTGAGAACGTCTGGTGCTTCTGCTGAGATTTTAAATTCTTCCCAACGATGCAGGGAAAACTACGAACTAGAAAAAATGTATTTTCAAGTGCAGTGTAGGCTTTGGTGGGAAAACTTAATTGCGCCATGGCCATACTTTAAATTTAGGGGTCCAAGTTTAACCAAAACCGAAAGCAGAAAATAAAGAGTGATATTTTTCCTTCATTTTTCCAACCAGGAAAGGGCAAAGTCAGGTGGAGCCTCTGGGACATGGTATAAAACAAACTGAGTTTTCTCTGAGAGAAAATATCTGATCATTCAAAGAACTCTTTTCTGCCCTTCTTTTTTGCCTTTACGTCAGAGGTCCTCAACCCCTTGGCTGTGGCCTCTTAGGAAGCGGGCTGCAAGCCAAGCTCACCTCAGCTCCGCCTCCTGTTTCCACCCCAACCCCCATCCCCCCGGGCCGGCAGGGGGCAGTGAGTGAAGCTCATCTGAGCTCCGTCTCTTGTCCCTCTCCACACACCCCTCCCAGCCCCGCTACCCTCATCTGCCACCCCCCGTCCGTCACCCCCCCTCCACCATAAAGGATGGGTATCACTGCTCTGTGTGACCCCCTTTGTTAATGGGTTAACCTAACTTAAAATGTTCTAACTGCTGTAAATGAAAAATGTTATCCAAGTGGAATTAATAATAGGTAACAAGTAAACAGTTGTCACCCGTCAAACTCTGGTTCTAAGCACTCCACATGAGTTAAAACTCAGTTAATCCTTACAGCAACTTTTAAGGTCAATGCTATTTTTACTCTCGTTTTGCAGACGAGGAAATGGAAAAACAGAGAGGTTAAATAACTTATTCAAAGTCGCACAGCTATAAAGTGCCAGAGCCCTAGTTTGAACCAAGTATGCTGGATGTAGTAGCATCTATGTGCTTAATTAACTACATACTGTCTCTCTGATTTTTAAAAACATTTTTATTTATTGATTTGAGAGAGAGAGAGAGAAAGGGAGAGAAAGGGAGAGAAGAACCATTGAGTTGCTGTCCCACTTACTAAATATATTCTTTGGTTGATTCTTGAATGGATTGTGACCAGGGGTCAAACCCACAACCTTCGTGTATCAGGAGAAATACTCTAACCAACACAGCCACCTAGCCAGAGTGCCTCTCTGATTTCTTACAGGTGTGAAGCTTCAAGTTACCTCTGTTTTAACTTTCCAGTCTGTTTCCCATGTTATCTCCACAAGGAAAAAATTAATTACAGAAGATCAAAAGAACAACTGATGTCACAGTAAATGGAGACCACAACTGTTCCGAGTGCTTGTCTTCAGGAAGTCTCACCTCAGACCTATCATTTGGGGTCTGGCAACCCTCCACAGAACTCAAAGCATGTCACAACTTTACTTGAGTCATCAGTACATTAGCAAAGTGTCATTAGGGGTAGATATTCACTTTTTTTTTTTTTTACAGATCAACATAAAAAAGTGAAATGTCAGATTGCTCTTAAACTTATTCTCTTGGGTCTTAGCCTGATTTCTCCTTCGAGCTTGTTTTATCTCATTGAAACATGAATACACATGTCCTTTTCCATACATATTCAGATTATTGTTGAGGACAGGGTCTCTTTTATTTAAATCCAGTGCTATCGGAAAAATAAATTAGCTGTGGTAAAAAATTAGGTCATACTACGCATGCAAAAATTTGGGGTAGAGATGGAGATAAAGGAGGGAGGAAAAGCTAAATACCATATGAAAGTTCACTGTATCTTTATCTAAACTTCACAGGTGAGGAAATTGATGCTAAGGCCACACGCCAACTTTTATATTTTATGGCTTAGGGCTTCTCTTTCAAGAAATAATAATGTATGAAATATGAAATTATTTTTATTGAGCATTTATCTATTTTCTTTTCAAATGTACATGATCTCTGTTAAAGCTTCATAGGTTATGGCCTCTTGCTATATATACTCACAGAGCACCCTATACTTTCCTCCTTAGCATTTATCACAATTTTAATTAATTAATGCAAGCATAATTGCTTATTTAACTTTGATTGCCCTAAACAGAAAGTTCCATGAGGATAATGAATGCGACTGTAGTTTTCACAACAGTGTCCCCACTGTATCTGGCACGTAGGAGGTGTTCATATGGATACTGAATGATGTAAATAAATGACTGAATAAAATATTTTTGTTATTGACTAAGAGTAAAACAGAGTTTTGTTTTAAAGTAATAAACTTTATTTTTTTAGAACAATTTTAGGTTCACAGCCAGATGGAATGGAAAGTACAGAGTTCCCACATAGCCCCCTGTCCCCACACATACACAGCTTCCCTCGTTATAGACTAAAACAGTGTTTTAATCTAAAACAGTTCTGCTTAGTTTCCTCGTCTAATTTATGTGGAATGTAATTGCTGGAGAATAACAAAGCTGTTAAAAACAACGAGGGCCCCCAGATAGTGACTTAAATAAGAGAGAAGTCTGTTCCTCTCTCAAGGAACAGTCTGTCTGATACAGGCTGGAGGAGTCACTCTGCTCCACGCGGCTAGAATGAGTCTGCCACCCCAGCGTACGGCTTCCGAGCTGCTCAGGGTGTCACTGTTTCTAGCTGGTAGGGAGGGAGATGAGCCCAAATACAGCACCGGAAGCTCTTCTTAAGTTGGTGATGACACAGAAGTTGCGTACTCTCTTTCTCTCACATCCCATTACCCTTTACTGTGGGTACTTTAGACCTATTGTCTTTGCTAGCTGCCAAGCAAGCTGGGAAATGCAATTCCTAGCTAGGTGGCCATGTGATCAAAAATATGGAAAAGACGGATTTTGAAGGACAACTAGTACTATGACACACCCACGGACAAGAAACGTTTATTAAAACAGACAGTCTGATGAACTTGAAGTAAGAGGAACCAAAGCCAGAAAACTCTAATCTTAAAGTATCTCTATAGGCCTTTCTCGCCAATATGAAACTTTTTTATTCATTGGTAACAGGAATTTTAAACATGGAAGAAAAGAGTTGTGTTCTATAACAAGAGAAAGCTGGGCATAAGAACAGAATAATGAGAGGAACTGGCTTTTTGCTTATCATTCATTTTCTGAATCATACCTTTCCTTTGTCAATGAAGAAAATGCTATAGTAGGCAGCCTCTTAGGTGGAAATCAATGACCTCAGCCTCTCGGTATTCTTACCCTTGGAAGTCCCCCCGCCCCACCTTGAGTGTGGGCTGGACTTACTGAATTCTACTAATTGGGTAACTAGATAATACAAATAGATGAATAACAAATCCAGCTCTGCATGACTAACACAAATGCCAATCACTATAAAATAGTTTCTAATTTTTCTATAAGTATCTGGTAGTAATTTTGTATAATGAGTAGCTTTAAGAGTCTAATTAACCAAGACTATAATTTAATCTGCTGGTTTCCAAAATCCAATCTTGGAACCCTGAGGGGTCCCCAAGCCTCTTTCCATGAAGTCAAGCTATTTTTATAATAGTACTGGAATGTTATTTGCCTACTTCATTCCTATTTTCTCATGAGTGTACAATGAATTTTCCAGAGACTACATAAGTAATGTTATTGCTCTGACAGTTTACGGATTGTATGCTTCTGTAATCTTGTGTTTTCTAGAATTTTCTAAAGTAGATTTAGGGGTATAAGCATGCATTTTTGAGATTAACTCAGTGGTTTGAAGTACTCCTGTGCTCTAAGTTATCTTCAATTATACCTGGTATAATTTCTGTAACCTCGATACTGCCCAATGAATTGTTACTTTGAAATCTCAAAGTTTGCCTTGCATCTGTTCAGAAATACAATGAACAGTACACTTCTTTTTGTTTGTTTTGCAGTGATATTTTAGAATTTTCTCAGTTTAAATTTTTAATATGGGTAAGAATATAAACAAAATATCCTTGCATTCTCAATCATTTTTTTTCACATAGAAGTTCTTAAATTTTTGTGTGAAAAATCTTCACAATCACCACAGATGAAGTCACTGCAGAACCGTAACCCCTTCTTTTTGCTGCCCCGGTACTGCGGTGCCCCTGACTTTCTTCATTCTGTTCCCGCATTCCTTGCGCTGTTTTCTTGAGGTCTCATACAGGCCATGTCATGCAGGTCTATGTCTGGGTTCATTTTTCTTTGCATAATCCAAGGAATCATAAGTCATGCCAAAGCCATTTGTCTTGCCACCACCAAAATGGGTGCTGAATCCAAACACAAAGATGACGTTTGGTGTGGTCTTACACATTTTAGCTAGTTTTTCTTGAATTTCTGTCTTAGGTACTGTTACCTTCCCAGGGGGGAAGGGCATCAATGACCATTTGTTTCCACTGAAGTAATCTGTTGGTCATGAACTTCCTGGTCCAGAAAGTTACTGTGTTGTTCATGATGGTGGCTGATCTTTAAGCATCATCATTTTGAAGAATATAGAGGGGTTATGACACCAAAAAGTTTGAGAATTGCTGGTTTAATCCATCAGTGGGCAAATACGATTGAACCCCTACATGCGTTCAGCCTTGTGCTATGTACTGTGAGTGACACAAAAATATGAACATGACCTTTTCCCAGAAGTTGCTTAAAATCTAATTTTGGAGGTAAGACTAATTTGTAGTCTAAGGTATAGACTCTAAAGCTAAATGTTGTAGTAGAGACCATAAGCCCAATGGAAGTATGTGGATGGGGGAGGTTGTGGTGGGGAGAATAAGTGGGGAGTGATTAATACTAGGAGAAAGGCATTTCAGGGCTTCCAGTGAGAACCTCCATGACTATGAAGAGAAAGCGGCGGGGAAATGCATCATTGAGGGTGTGGGAAAAGTAAAGCCAAGTCTCCAGCAGCTCTCAACCATGTGTTGCGCTTTGATTTGGGGAACTGCTATGGAAGCCCTGCCTGCCAAGTTCTTCCAGCTTGGATGAGTGATCAGTTAGACATCGCCTTCAGTGAGAGACACAACTCTGACCCAAACTCCCCCTAAGTAGGAAACTTGGAATCTTGCATCCTGTAAAACTCAACTTCATCATATTCAAATCCAGGCCCAGAATTTTGAAGATTCCACTAATGTCGTGCATATGTTAGGCTCAAGATCTTTTCCTATTGGCGGGTATTTTAGTACTAATTTTGGTGAAAATTTTAAAAAAAGCTATTTTCCTGCTTCGGGCAAAAGATACCACTGCTTCTGTTTGATCAGTAGGAATTAGAAAACTTGTACACTAGTCTGCCATGTAACTGTGTCTGGCCTACCGGTAACTCGAGCTATCCGGCTGTCAATTTTACTGTTTGTAAAAGGGAGATATTTTTCCTGTACACCTCACAATGCACTTAGAATGATCATACAGTAGAATGCATATAAAAGTGCACTGGAAGTGGTAAAGCCCTATTTAAATTCACAACCATAGTGATCCTAATAAAAAAAGCTAACGTATTGAGGACTTACTTCATGCTAACATTGTGATTAGCACTTTCCTCCCATCATCTTGATTACTATTAAATATGACTGATCTCATTAAACTATAACTTAGTATCGAGAACTTTATCATGATCATTAGATTCATGTACACAGAACAGAATGCTATAACAGTAACTTCTCTTTTTAAAAAAGGCAAAAATAAAACGAAGAAACAAGAGTTCCCTGAAAACTCCCTTAATTCTTGGACTCTGGGAAGCAGAAAGGAAAGTTTGTCCTAAAGGAGGTTTGTCTGTGCCCTTCTTTAATAAGGGTAGGGTGTCCAGGGTATAGGTTGTCTGTAAATTACAGCATAACTTCCCTTAATGGAAAGGCAAACATTTTTTCATTAGAAATTTTGTAACCAGAGGGGTCCATTCTAGGATACAGAAAAGGGAACATAATGACATTAAAAAGCAATAAATCTTGACCATTAGCTGCAAAGACCGCCCCCGCCCCCCCAACGAAAAAGATGTATCTGAAAACCTTGGTGCCGAAGGAGGGGAGGCGAAGAGACCAAAGCGGGTTCCTTCAGGCAAAAAAGGCCCAGGGGCATGCGAGGTGGGTTAAGGTACAGATAGGCTCCCTGTGCTAGGCTCAGGCAGACCTCTGCAGGGCACGAGAACTTCCTGGCAGGATTGGCCTTTGGTTCTCCACAGATCACAAACACATACAAATACATGTATGTATTAAAGAACCCACAGGCACCTCTTTCACCAGGGATTAGGGGGCGGCATTGACGCAAGTGACCCACTCTCTTGACAGCTTGAGACCCAGGAAAATGCCTCTCTTCCTCTCTTGCCTTTTGTCCCTTAAATTGCCTGGAGTCAGGAGTGTTTGTGGATTGTGGCACCTTCTATGCAGGAGACGACAGTGCCCTGGAGCGTGGGAGGATTTGCCTGGCAGAAGCCCTTAGGTTAGAGAGGAGGCCAATTTACTCGTCAAATTCTTCCTCTCAGGTATGTGAATGCTATAGATTTTTGCATAATAAAGTACCATTTCCTAACAGCACCAAGCACCCATCTTCTTACATCTTTTTGTGTTCCATCTTGGTTCCTCAGGTACTCAGGAATTGCTATGGTATTCACTACAGTTGTATGGAATATAAGGAACATTTTGCAATAATTCATCTCATTCACAAAAGGATGTTAGTCTAAATGTAACTTCAAGGAAGCATAACACCTATTCTTCTCATTGGTAACTAGTTGGAATTTTGAAAGCTAAAATTGCAAATAATTTTACTGTTATCAAAGTGTTTAATAAGATGTAAATAAAATTTTCAACAATTAACATTAAAATTTAACCTTACCTAATTTATTTATTTAGTTTTAAACAATAAAATTCACTGAGGGCAACGTCTAAGACATAATGGTGGTAACGTGGTTGATAAACAGAAAGTTACCATACAGATGGTAACTTTCCAAAAATCCAAAAATACTTGAGTGTTTGTCATATACAGCGCACATATGAATTTTTTGTTAGCAGATATGCTGTCAACTGTTTCGACAGAATTCAAAGATTATATACTATATTTTCTGAATCTCCCCAAAGATGAAATACTCTGATGAAACAAAGCAATGACCTTAAAATCACTCTTGGACACATGTGATGGGACAGCTGTTGGAATCTGTTAAAGCAATTAGATTAAATTTAGGTGAGACACAGGATGCGCCACAGGAATTAACTGAAACAACAGAAGAATCTCAAATAAAACATGGATCATGATACTTGGGAGGAAATTAATTTTGAATTCATGCTATCCATAGTTATTTGATGTTAACCGTTGCTTATTATTAATATTACTTAAAATTAACAAAAAAAATTTAAAAGATCTAAGTTTGGCTATTTCATTTTTTTAAAAAAAGATTTTATTTATTTATTTTTAGGGAGAGGGGAGGGGAGGGAGAAAGAGAAGGAGAGAAATGCCAATGTGGGAGAGATACATCGATCAGTTGCCTCTCACACATCCCCAACCAGGGAACCTGTCTGCAACCCGGGCATGTGGCCCGACTGGGAATCAAACCCACCACCTTCTGGTTCACAGGCCGGCACTCAATCCACTGAGCCACATCAGCCAGGGCTATTTCACTTTTTAAAGGACTACAAAATACTTTTTAAAATGTTAGAGCCATTGTTTTTTTTAAATAAAAATAAACTGCAAGATATTTTTTGAAAACATACAATAAAAGTAATACTCAAATAAAATATAGGGACCTTAGAGCAAGGAAATGAAAATGTTTACCTATCAAACAGATCATTCATGTACAAATAAGTCCCAGTAGTTTCTAATTCTAATGGAGACCATGTTTTTGGCCATCATAGATCAAGTATCGCCTTAATTGAAAAGAAATTTGAATAATTTAAATAGTATCCTACTAATTTTTGTTTCCTGTGTAATAACCAAATATTGGAAAATTTGAAATAAAAACGTAAGAAATATTATATGTATCTAGACATTTCTTTAAATGATATTCTTTTAGCCCTGATTGATGTGGCTCATTTGGTTGGGCATCATCTCACAAAGTGAAAGTTCACTGGTTTGATTCCCACTCGTGGGTTTAGTCCCCAGTCGGGGTGTGAACAAGAGGCAACCAACTGATGTTTCCTTCCCTCTATTTCTCCCTTCTTTCCACCTTCTCTAATATAAATAAATAAAATCATTTTAACATATTTATGTTAAAATAACAATGCATTTGATATGAAAATAGCTTACCATATTTTTAAATAATGATATGTTGTCATATGTGACCTTACAACAGTTTGAATATATGTAAATTTGTATGTAAAATTCACTTCAAAATTTAATTGTTAGTTCAATAATTTTTTGATGATTCCAGTTGCTCTTGCCTTATAAGAGGGCTATTTCTCCAAATTGAGATGAATTTTAAAAATATACTTATATATGTATATGCAAATATACATATATATAAACTATGGTGACTTAATAAATATTGGCTAACTTGTTATTACTGCCAAGAAAGCACATATGAAAATCTTAAGGGGAAGATTTTCCTAAATACATTGATTTTTCTAAAATGAAGTCAAGGCAAATTAATTTTATGTCATAAATATATAATAGTTAATGAATTACATATCATTCATCCAAGTATCACCAACTTATCAACAAAACACCCAGACATGCACAATAATAATTAATTCGGTCATCTTTGATATTTTGCTGTCAGTCATATAAAAAACATAGTTTTGCTCACATTTTCTCAAGTTTGTCATTGTAAATAACTATTTGTCAAGGCAAGAAAAGAAAACATATTTTATTTAACAGTTTTAGCTTTATAACTTCTAAATACTTAGAAATATGACTTACTGGCTTCCATTTGTTCTCTTGCCTTGGTCCACACAAATGTGAAGGGTGGGTTGTTGTCGGAGGAGAGGTAGATATTAACCTTGGGCCTGCCCGTCCCCTAATAAGTCGTGCTGAAGGGCGAAACCAGAGGCGCCCCTTAGGTGTAGTTGTGCAGGCCAAGTTAGGATTTCTCACACCTTCCCCTTTCTCATACTCAGCAAGAGACAGACACACACTCCGCCCCACATTCTCACTGATGTCCAACAATCTTTAACAAGAGGATGAGCCTCTTGTATAGTAACATTTAAAAAGGCAAATACATGATTAAGGTGACACCTTAATGTGAATGACTTTTAGTCGGTGTAATTATTCTCCCAATTCGTCCATCCTTTGGCTGAATCATTCAAAAATGGAGAGTGCGCTATTATTTCACTATGGGGCAATCATCATGCAAATGGTGATGTTTAGTTTAGCGAGGAAAGAGGGGTGAATTGAGGAATTGAGAGAAGTCTTAAAATACAAGAAGGATTTTCATAAGAAGTTATATTGATCTGCATGCAGTGACCCAGTGGGTGGCTTTTCAGGTTGCACTCAAGGGTGCTCAGCTGAGGGCGGTGGGGGCTGAAATCCAGCTCTTGCTCTACTCACCAGGCCATCTGTCCTGATATCAGGCAGAGTCAGCCAAACGGGCTGCCTCTCTCTCATTCTCACAAAGCCACCCCATGGGCTGGCTGGGACCTTACCTGCATGACTCCAGAGGACAGAATTAGGCCCAAAAGGTGAAAGTTATATAGGTGCTGACTTGCAGTTAGTATAAGGAAAAGATGTTTTATAAACTTGATGTTATTTAATTCTTACAACAAACCTGAAAAAATAGCTACAATTATTATCCTCATTTTATAGGAAAAAAACAAGTAAACAAAAAAACACAACCTGAGGCTAATCAGTTAAGCAACTTGAACAATGTTTATAAATGGAAAACATAGGATGCAAAGCTAGGTTTTTCTGAATTAAAAAAAACCACCTGTGTTCTATACTATAATAGGCTTTCCATCAATTTGGGCAATTCTGTGATGAAATGGACTGTCTCTGAAGCTAGCAGTTCTGCATTTCTTTAAGTGTTTAAGAACAAATTGAATGGCAACTCATTAGATGTGTTATAAAAGGGATTCACAGACCCAGAGCAGTTGAAACAGGTGATACCCACATAGTCCAGACACAGTCAGGAAAAGATAGGCCACTCTGTGTACTTCAAGTATGGTTTCAATGCAGGAAATTAGAGGCATACCCACCCACTGAAAGAGTTAAGGAACCAAGATTAGGGAAGCCACCAAAGATGATCTCAGGCTGCTGTACTAAAGCAGGCAACAAACTGGAGTGCAAATTTTAAGAATTTCTGGAAAGCTCCTGCCCTGTATCTCAGTTTGTAGCACCAATCGAGGTAATTGTTTAGAACCTCACATTCACTCATGTTTCTGACTATAAATGCATCCTGAGAATTATGGCCACACCGTCAGCCTTTCAATTCTCACAGGAGTTTCTCCTATTGGAAGACCTGCTAAGTCTGACCAGGACCATAGGGGAAGCGGATTGTGAGAAATGTAGTTCCTTGCTAGGAGAGGGTGGTAGTGAATCTGAGTTGACAACAGACACTCCAGTAAATGATGTAACAGGGGTGTCCAACCCATGGTCCTCAGGCCACATGCAGCCCAGGATGGCATTGAACACGGACCAACACAAAATCATAAATTTATTTAAAACATCATGAGATTTCTTTTGTTTTTGTCAGTGTTTGTATATTTAATGCCTGGCCCATGACAACTCTTCTTCCAGTGTGGCCCAGAGAGGTCAAAAGTTTGAACATCCCTGTGTATGATATATACTTACTAATTTCCCAGTTTCCTCTTATTTTATAGCAAGTTGGGAATTAAAAGAGCAGAAAGTTATCAGGCCCCTTCAAGAACCTTTTCACTGACTTCCAGCCAAGATGGAGGCATAAGTAGATACACTTTGCTTCCTCGCACAAGAAAAAGAAGGACAACAAAATTTAAAAACAAAAAACAACCAGAACTGCCAGAAAATCAAACTGTATGGAAGTCCAACAACCAAGGAGTTAAACAAGAAACATTCATCCAGACTGATAGTAGAGGTGGAGATAGAGACAGGAAGCCAGGACAGAGGGGACACTGCAAGTTGGCGGCTGGAGGACTGAGTGGACTAGGCGACAGCTGGCTGTCCCACATTTGTGTGCAGATAAACTGGGAGGAACAACAAGGGAGTGAGACAGACCACGCAACCCAGGGTTACACTGTGGGAAAAGAAAGCCTCAAAGACTCTGGCTATAAAAACCTATGGGGTTTGTGGCAGTGGAAGAAGCTCCCAGCCTCCCAGGAGAGTTCGCTGGAGGAGCCCTCAGGGTCCTAGAATGTACTCAAACACACTCACACAGGAACCAGCATCAAAAGGGTCCAATTTGCTTGTGGGTAGCAGGAGAAGTGACTGAAAGCCGCCCAGAGCTGACTAAGGAGCATTCTTCCCTCTCTGACCCCTCCCCCACATACAGCACCAGAGAAGTAGCATATGGGTTGTCCTGCCCTGGCAAATACCTAAAGCTCTACCCCTTACAACATAACAGGCACTCCAGAGACAAAAAATATGGCCCCAACAAAAGAACAGATCAAAGCTCCAAAAATAGAACTAAGTGATGAAGAGATAGTCAACTTCTCAGATGCAGAGTTCAAAACACTGGTAATCTGGATGCTCACAGAAATGGTTGAGTATGGTTGCACAATAGAGGAAAAAGTGAAGGCTATGCAAAGTGAAATAAAGAAAAATACACAGAGAACCAACAGTGAAGGGAAGGAAATCTGGACTCAAATCAATAATTTGAAACAGAAAGAAGAAATAAACATTCAACCAGAACAGAATGAAGAAATGAGAATTCAAAAAAATTAGGACAGGCTTAGGGACCTCTGGGACAACTTTAAATGCTCCAACATCCAAATCACAGTGTGCCAGAAGAAGAGGAAGAGCAAGAAAATGAAAACTTATTTGAAACAATAATGAAGGAGAACTTCCCCAATCTGGCAAAGGAAATAGACTTCCAGGAAGTCCAGGAAGCTCGGAGAGTCCCAAAGAAGCACACACCAAGGTACATCATCATTATATTATGCAAGATTAAAGATAAGGAGAGAATCTTAATAGCAGCAAGAGAAAAGGAGATAGTTACCTGCAAAGGAGTTCCCATAAGACTCTCAGTTGATTTCTCTAAAGAAACCTTACAGGCAAGAAGGGGCTGGAAAGAAATATTCGAAGTCATGAAAGACAAGGACGTACATCCAAGATTACTCTATCTAGTGAAGCTATCATTAGATTGGAAGGGCAGATAAAGTGCTTCCCAGATAAGGTAAAATTAAAGGAGTTCATCATCACCAAGCCCTTACTACATGAAATGTTAAAGGGACTAATCTAAGAAAAAGATGATAAAAAATATGAACAGTAAAATGATAACAAACTCACAACTATCAACAACTGAACCTAAAAACAAAAACAAACTAAGCAAACAACTGGAACAGGAACAGAATCACAGAAATAGAGATTACATGAGGGGTTATCAGCTGGGAGGGGCAGGGGGGAGAATGGGGGAAAAGATACAGGGAATAAGAAGCATAATTGGTAGGTACAAAATAGACAGGGGGAGGTTAAGTGCTGTATAGGAATGGGAGAAGCCAAAGAACTTATTCGTATGACCCATGGACATGAGCTAAGGGTGGGGGATGCTGCTGGGAAGGAGGGTGCAGGGTGAATAAAGGGGAGAAAAAACTGGGACAACTATAATAGCATAATCAATAAAATATAGTTAAAAAAAGACCAAAAAAAAAAAAAAGAACCTTGTCACTATGGGAAGACATAGCCCAGAAAGGGAAGGCTGAAGCTATAGATAAATTTTCACGTCATCATTTTGCCTATGGTTTGAGCACCTTCAACTGGGCTAGACCTAAGAAAATCAGGTAGCTGCAAAAACAGCCTGCTCCTCAGACTCTAGAAAAATTAGTGTTCACCCTAAGGATTATGTTCATAGGAAATATATTGTGAGAGGCAAATTTTAGGAGGCTATTTTTATGAATGTTGAATCACTGAATTTAGTTGAAGAGAACCTAGACATTATTTGGTCCCAGATACCCCCAACCACCTCTCATTTCTGGAAACGTGGGAATTTTTGAGAGTATGGCTGAGGGTTGTGGGTAGTAACAGCATGTCTTCCACTGAGATTCCTGGCAAACCACTGACTAGGAGGAAAAGTAGGGTAATGATAATGGATTTGCAGAGCTCCTCTTAAGGGTTGAAGAGCTACAAATATTGCCCAACATGCTAGCTGGCAACACCCCTGTTTAACAGCAACAATCAAGAGAGGGAGGCTAAGGGAATAAGTAAGAATCACACACAAGTTAAAGGAGAGTGAAAACTGGAACTCAAGTGTCCTGGTATTCAGCCTGAGGTGTTTTCTGTGATAATGTTCTCCCCCTCATATTCTATCACACCTACCTGCCTACCTGTTTTTCCGTCTATCTTACCATTCTTCCCTCTATCTGCCCCTCATCTTTCTATATCCATCTAATCATCTACTTATGTAATCTCCTTTCATCCATCCATGTACGTATATGAGACCCTGTGAAGATATGAGAAGGCATCTATTTCACTGTCTAGAGTTAATGGAAGAAGGGGAATAGAAAACAGGGGAGCCATTGATTTTTGTTGGTTTGTTTTGGCTTCTACCTGAGTAAAGAAAAAGGTTTTCATCCATAACACAGCCTCATAACAATAGTAGGACCTATGAATTTTTCCAATAGGTACTTCCAGGCTCAAGACAATGTATTTGAAAAACAGCCTAGTGTGCTGTAATATTAAAACAGTAGGCCACTATCGCTATAATATACCAGCTATGGATAATGAGATTACAAACTCCAGTCTCATAGTATTCTCTCTTTTGTGTCCCAGCATTTAATTTTGTTGCTGGGGAACACCCACTGCTAAAGTAAGGGAAGGGTTTTTGTTGGGCGATGCTTAGAAGAGTTTAATGTGAGCAAGTCTTTTGCTTACATTTGGTGTAAAAATTCTTGCAGTTTTGTAAGTATTGGTCATGTCACGTAGTCTTATATCACCTTAGGAAACAAATCCTTAAAATAACTTGTTCACCATTAGAAAATCATGTCCCTATTTACATATTTGAATCTAATCATGGTATTTATGCATATGGTTTGCTTATTGTATTGAAAGTGATATTCTCTTCTGCCAAGCCTTAGGGGAACAGTAATCAAATTCATTAATTACTAAACATATGGCTTACATTTGAAATACTTTGTCTGAATTTGACGGCTGAATTTTAACAGGCGCAATGACAAACAAGAGTATATTCATAGGATGACCAGATTAATAAGAGTAATAAAATGTAACTTAAGAAAATAACTTATGGATTCTTACGCTAAGTATGTCACATGGGTTGTTACTTTTAACACTCATACTCATTTAGTTTTGTCACATAATGAGTGACTGAAGTCACATAACAGGCCCTGATGCCTGAGCTTTTACCCACACATTGTGCAGCAAGGACTCTGGAAACATCTAACGTGAGGCACTGTAGAAGAACCGAGAGTGTCTGTGCTGGTGAAGGAAAGCACAGGAACAAATGGAGACAAGCTGCTAGATGGAAATTTTATCTCAACAAAAAAAGATGCTCCCTCCCATCCTTAGAACTGAGCATTCAAGCAAGAGTTGAAAGACCCACTTATAATGAGTCGGTAAAAGATTTCAACTCTAAGACATGTTGAATTTAGGACGTGAGTAAAACAGAACAAAGAACCAAATTGTTTTCATTTCTAGTTATTAGTAAAAAAAAAAAAGTGAAAGTCTCCAGAAATTAAAAATAATAAAAGTCTTTAAATCCCTATGATTTTTCTAAAGTGGACTCCAGAGTAAATGCCAGGTGTGGGTCTACCTTCTCAAAATGTGTTCACTATATTTTTTATGTTATTTGGTCTTTGGAACTATGTAATCCTTAGGTCCGAGTTTTAGATTCTTGCTTCCCAATATTGTTGTAAGGACTGAGTGAATTAATGTACGTGGAAAGGCTTTGTAATTGTTGCACACCATACAGATATAAGGGATCAATGAACAGAAATAAAATGTATTTTTAGTTCCCTTAACTTTTTTTTTTCTGTATCGTGATACCGGTCAGCCTTTAAAGCTACTGAACCAACCAGACATCTGGAAAATGTAGTCATATAAATATATCTAAGGTTTATATATTTTCATTGGTCCAATCAATATTTACATTACAACTGGCACTTATGAGTGTCAGTTATGCACTAGGTCTACAGAAATTATCAATATATGATTCTACTCTTTAGGACTAGCATAAAAATAATTGGAATTTAACAAAGTTATACTGATAGAGCTATGGTGTTAATAAAAATGAAATGAATAATATGTTTTAAAGGTATGAGGCTGAATTCACTGACTTCTTCATTGTTTATATAAGCACCAGTAGTTATACAAATCCATGTGCTCTACAAAATTTGCATACATCTCTACATTGGTACGTCGTGAAACAATGAGCATACTGGTACAAATCCTGAACTAAGGTTCTATGCATTCTCATTTTTGCATTGCTTTATTTCCATCCATGGCTAAACTTGTGAGCGGGAGAAAATCTTTGTAAATGAAGTTTTGTAGCACAGAAGTCCCACACTAAGCAGCATCCTTGGTCAAGCCTTTGACTGAGATGGGCTGTGATGTCAAAGAAGGAAAAAGAAGCCATGGTCCTTAGAGGTTGAAGCATTTGATCCCAATTTAGTCAGTAAGATGAGCCTGGAGAAAAATTACACTCTAATATTAGAAAGTCATTTTTATCTCACAAGTGCACTCCTCCTTCAAACTCTGTGACCCAGGCAAAATGAATGTCTGTCATCCTTTGATTTTGCGATGACTTTTCTTATCTCTGACTTCAGTCTTGCCTCTCCTGCTGCCTGGAACACTCTTTCCCGCTTCATCTCTTTTTCTGTAGCCAGTTTCTATGCCTTCTATGCCGTAGACATCGCTTTTTCCAAGAAGCCTTCCCCAGCCCTTCATACCATCCCCAGGCTGGGTTAAATGTCCCTGTCTGTGTTTCCTGGGACTTCTGCACTATCACAACTATTATATTTAATAATCCCCTTGACATTTATTTACTTTCTTCTCTCTTTTCTCTGGTCTATATTTAGAAACTTTCTTTTATTGTTCACGATTGTATCTTCAAGGCATACAACAAGATCTGGCACACCTGTGATGTGAATATGTAAACTTCAATAATTTTTTCCTAATGTGAAAACAGAATTCTGTTAAAATCATGACTTGTCCAACACCTCGGGAGGTTAGCATAGCCCCCTCCAAACCAGGGTGCGTATGGATCATTTCAGCACTAACGTTTCCCTATTTACTCTCAGAGAACCATAATTGTTGTCGTTTCTCAAAGGAGAGAAGAAAATCAAGGTTTAACTGTATGACTAAAGTGCGTGATGATGGTCGATGAGTTGTGCTTTGTATAATTGAAGGGATTTCATAGACATTTGTATTTGGATTGACACGTAGGATAAAATGTATTAAAAACCAAGCTAGAAAATACACCGTGAGTTAGAGGGTAGGTGAGAAAACTAAGGCTACCTTCCAGGGCCAGGAATGAACGATATGGTCATGTCTTCCAGTGATAGTGTTGGCAGTTAATAAATGCAGGTCTCAAGTCTTAAAATTTGAGATATGGAAAGGGCAGGTCGTTAAAGTCTTTTGTGCAGTGGGAAAAAAATAATTGTTCAATAACTGAAAATTATATGTGGAATGTGTCCACAAAATTTATCCTTTGATTTATTTCTTTTCCTTTGATTTATCTATTAAAGAGCTTTCTTTGTTTTTTCAGTCATGGATTTAACATTTGCTATTCTTTTTAACCACCATAAAAATAATAACCATAAAAATATAAACCAACTTCAGAGGTAGCATCAGCTCTATATGCTCTTGCCTAGAAAACTACTGCAACAGCAGTGAAGTAAAATTGTCCTTTCTTTTCTCCTGAATCACAACATTTTCATACGTGGGAGAAGAACTATTGTAATTTTAGCAACTATAACTTGGATTGAAACTAATGCCAGTGTGTGTGTGTGTGTGTGTGTGTGTGTGTGTGTGTGTGTTCCAACAGTAACTAACCCATCTATGAAATATATGAAGTCTTTCCTACAAATCCCTTCTTGGGACGATTTGTAATGTAGTAAATAGAGAAAAACATCAACATCTACATTTGTAATTTCTCATTATAATTTGCCCCGAGTATATGAAGCTTCATTTTATCTGCACACTATAATAAAAAACAAAAGACTCAAACTATAAGCAAACACAAAGAGGCTAAATTAAAGTGTCTCTTCATCTATCATTCCACTTGCTGAAGAATAACCAACAGCTGATCATTTATCTGCCACTTTCTTTATGAGCAAAGTAAAAAGAGATAACTCACCTCTCAAATAAAGACATATTTTCTGAGAAATCAACAGTCATGCATTATGCTGGTCTATATGTATATGAATAAATGTCTTAGAATACACATCTATATTTTTACCTGTATATGAAATTTCAAATGCTTTACCATCCCCGTCACCACTGCCACACCCACTTTTTTCTTACATGAAAAGATTTTGGATAACAGTTCTTAAATATTAGCAGGTATAAAATTTGTGAGGATCTACAAGCTTAATTGCTATCAAATAATCGATAATAATTTATGAATTGAACTACCAGTCCACAACCAAATATACTTACAATTTCAAGAAAGAGCAAAACAAGGAGGAAGCCAAAGTGGAAATAAATGGAGAAAGAAATATCTTCTCTCACAATGAAAATATTAACATATATTCATACTTATGCATGTGCAAATTTCTAAAAGAGAGGTCTTCAAAGTAATAATGAAATAGTGAAGTAAATGTAAATGTATTGTAAATTAACTCTCCAGAAAAAGATAATTGTTTTATTGTATTAAGAGGGGCAGTTTAGTCCATTTTTTCCCACTTAGAATGTGGGTTCATATCAAGGGATGTCAACAAATTTACAGGGCATTTATTAACTTGAATTTTAATAAATTTTTTAAAAAGTATTAAAACATTGAAAGTTGGCAAATTTGATTTAATGGGATACTGAACCCCAGGCAAACCCGTGTTGTTTGAACTTTGTCTGATGGACCGCTGCTGCCAGAAAGTGTTAAAATAATCATGGATGGTCAATATGTATTTACATATCACGTCAGGCTTGGTGGGGATATTCCACACTTAGAAAATTATATTGTTAAATGTAAGTGACAAAGCTTGATCAACCCCTTCAAATCCATAAAGATATTTGGAGGAACTGAAGCACCCTTATAATAAAACCAGGGTTTCTAAAATGGAGAGAAGCTTGAGTGCATGTAGCATCTTGCCGAGTAATCAGATAAAAATGATTACACAACTTTCCAACAATAAATTTCTTCTGCATTCGCTGAGTGAGCACATAGGGAAGGAAAGAAGCACATCTTTAGAACCATACTTTTAGCTATCAGATTTTTCTGTGGAGGCTTTAAAAGCATTTGTTTCCCCTTTCTCCCCTTAATGCTCTCTCTGAACAGATCTTGAGAAGCCCTTGAAATGGAGAACTTAAACTTAAATCCACACTTAGTAGGGATCCATTTCTTGACAATGAAAAAAGGAAAAAAATCATCCCAACTTCCTTATCACTATCTAAGCAAATATCCTATCTATCATAAGAATTATGGTTCCTGGGTAACAGATTAGGCACATCAGTAAAACACAGTAACCACAGTTTGAGACAAATGCCCTAATATGTATAAGCTCAGAGGTTGACTAAGGTCACATGGAACCGTAAGCATATTTATCACTGGCCAAGCTTCAAACTGAGTTTTAAATTTTGTCATACATGAAAAACTGCTACCAGATGGTGTCAGGATAATTCCTCCCTGTGTTAAAAACACACAGTTAGGTATAGTCAAGAGTAAAAATCAAATAATTAGTCCAAACACCAGTACACACCTGGCACCATTCCTACTGCAAGTTAGGAGGTACATTATTACCATTTCTGTCTCTGTCCAATTAAGAAAGCCCACACAACTACTACATAGTAACTTACTAACACACTTAGCAAGTAATGATTTTCCAGAGCTATGGCTCATCCCAAACCAATAGGAAGAGACAGCATGTTATTTCAAAATGTAATCCCATTTCCAACAGAAAGAGAGAATTAGAGGTTCACTCCCAGCCAACCCACCTCCACCCTGGACCCCCTTCGACTAAATAAAAATTAGTTTAACACTGGCCAGGTTGCTCAGTTGGTTGGAGCATTGTCCCATTACCAAAATGCTGTAGGTTCAATTCCCAGTCAGGTCATATACCTAGGTTTCGGGTTTGATCCTCAGTTAGGGCAGGTCAGGACACCTAAAGGAGGAAACCTATTGATATTTCACTTTTTCCCCTCTCCCTCACCCTAAATCAATAAACATATTCTCTGGTGAGAATTTCAAAAAGTTAGTTTATATTGTGAGACTGTCAGTCCCTGCTGTATAAAAGAGCCCCCTCCCCAGATTATTACAAATTCCTATGTCATGTGGCTAAATTCCATTCTTCGGTTAATCTAAAAATTCAGTAAAAACATTTGGAAACTCCTCAGGTGTGAGAAACCGTATGCGATTGGATCACAAAGTAAAAAGTAGAAAGCATAAAGCAGCTTTAAGAAGAGTATAAAAATGTCCATACTGGTAAAATAAACTAGAAAAAAATGTATACATGAGAAAGCACAAGGAAGTATGTTATTACTAATTTGTAATATGTTTGCTTTAAATATTTTAAAAATATAAATTATTACATTTGATGGTGAAAGTATTTGTTTAACTCTAGTCTGTTGTGGCATTTCGCTGAGTGAAATGGGGATCTAGAATCGCAAATTTTCTAACTGTTCAGAGGAAAATCCAATTCTATTTTAAAATGTGGGTCCGAGGGGAACAGGTGAATTCTGGCAATGGTCCTTTGGAGATGTAGAATATCACAAAATGCTGAAGGAAATTCTGTTTGAATCATTCTGGGTACCCAGAGTCTCTAAACAGGGTTCCTCCCCCCACCCATGAGTGCTGCTCACTGCACTGTCAGAATGACAGCATCATATAATTTTAATTATCAACCTTACTGCTGAGCAAAGTTTTCATGCTAGAAAGTGGCCAAATTATGGGACTTCTGGCATTTGGTTTCATTTCCTAGAAAATCATCACTTTGGATAGGGTTATATTTCCCCCACACCTCAATGGAGCACAATAAAGATTTTATTCTATGCTCCAATAATTACTGGCAAGGACATGATGCCTCCCTCTGTCACCACAGAGGAAGGAGTACAGGAAGCGGATCCCAGGAATGGGGAAGATGGGGTAAAGTGAGGTCACAACTGGCAGCAAGAAAACCAGCCAGCCTTTGAAAACAAAGATTGTAAATGTCTACTGTTTTTTAAACTTATTATTTTTGGCAGGGTTGCATATGTTCTCTGTGCTCATTTCACGAATCTGGCTGATTATTATTCCAATCACCAGAGGAAGAGAGAGTCACATTAATTTGTAGTAATTAATAGCACTGATGCATTTGACAGCGCATGTTAACAAGCCTCTTTGATTGTTTGGATCTCTAACTGCGGCCCTTCTTGTTTGCATCACCTCCAAGGAATTCATAATATCAAAGCTTAACGGTATCTGATACTTGTCAAAATGCAATTTATAAAAGTTTAATTCTTTTATTGATTTAGTTTGGTTTTGATGCCTGCAGAGTCAGCTCCCTTGACAGAACTTAGCGGATTCAAATGCTTGTCACCAGCTCGGCCTCCTTTTTGCAGGAAACAATTGCCATAGGCCAAGCCAACAGGCATGGTTTAATTGCCATTAATTAAAAGCATAAATCTCTTTTTTCTTCAGTTGCTCTGCTCTTAAAGGGGGCTGCACATATCTCTCTTTTCCTGTGTTTGTCAGAACACCTTCTGGCAAGCAAAGTTAACCCATTCCATCTTTCTAAGCACTTTCTGGGATAATCTTTTGAAGCATTGCTCTTATGATCTGATGTGAAATGCATGCAGTTCGCTGATATTTAACAAACTGGATTTCTTCTTTATTGCAGTATAATGAGGTCAAATGAATCCCTCCATGGGTTGTATACATGCTTAAATGGTTTTTGCATCAAATTCTTTTTGACAGCAAATAAAACAGCAGCCAAACAAAAACATCAGCTACTTAATATTAGAAGAGAGGGGAGATTGGACTAGAAAGAGCTTTTAAAACAAAAACACATACATACTTTTTAATATTAGGTGTAAATAACCTTCCAATAAAATAAATCTGCCTGGTCATTTTCAGATTGGATGCAATTAGTGCAATTCTTGGGATAAAGGAACGTGCTGCGCTTAACAGAGCCCAAATGATTATACAGTAAATATTATTCCAGCTCCGTTTACATTTTAGCATTATCATTAAGTCTATTTCACTTAGAAGGAACCTTGTGATGTTGCGAGCAAGGTAAAAATAATGAGAACTCATCGCTCACTTTGATGGGGGAAGGTAAAGAGGGTGAGTGAAGTGGGTATGTTCTTTTTATTTTTTTTACTTGCCCACAATTATCCTATGAAATGATTATCCACCAGGCTTTGCTATTCAATGGCGGTGTCAAAACAATTCGGTTTCCCCTGGCTGCCAAGCGCCTTCTCCTTCCCCCTCAGTCCTGCCGCCGTTCGGGGAAATGTCGCTGTAAGCAGATTATTTCTTTAAAGCATTTACACATATTAGTTTTGCTGCATC
>PVJD01000861.1:260000-338797 GCA_004026545.1 Mormoops blainvillei
AGGAGGAGGGAAGGGCAAAAAGCTAGGACCGGGTCACTCCCACTGTGCAGAGCCAGGCGCCTGGCGTGGGGTGGAGCGAGAGGCCCAGTGCCTGTCACACCTGGGCACCGTGACGGGGCTGGCGGTACCTCGCCCACCCCTGGGGGTGGGGGGAATGGTAGGGGCCTTCCCGGGCCATAGCTGAGGGGTCTGGCTGCGGACAGCAGCGTCACCGCACGCAGATGCTACCATTCAGCAGTACATTTTCGCCCGGATTAGAGGCAGAGGTTGGTGGCTCAGTGTAAATGTCACGTAGCAGTTTTTAATAAAGGAATGTTCAGATTGTTAGATTGCGCAGTATAATGTGAGTTCTGTGCCCCCCCCTTCCCAATCGAGCTTCAACCTCCCTCACCCCCTCCATTCCCGAACACACATCTCACTTCGGCGCGGGTTACAAATATATTACATATTCAGAGTGATCTCGCTGCGGAGCTCGCGGGAGGGGCACCCTCTCAGAGCTTAACATCCACAGAGCGGAGGGCTGCGGGACGCCCGCCCGACAGCCGGCGCCAGCAACAGGAAAAAGACCGAGACCCGAGCTGCTCTGAAGACGCTTATTTTACACTCCCACCCTCGAATCTCGGGGGGAAAATTCCCAGTGAGAAGAGGATCCTAAAAGCCCGAGCTAGGAGGCGGGACCTCCAGTTCTCGGCCAAGGTGCTCCAGTCGAGAGTATTTTAATTCTTTCACAACCGCCCTCCCAAACCTTAAAAACCTAACCAATTGAAGGCGCACACACAAAAGGGGGAATGATATCAAAATCAGTCCTCCGACTTCGAGGCCCTGGAGCGTGAGATGAGGCTTCAGTGTGCTGGGTGCAGGGCCGAGTGCGCTGCGGCTGGTCCCACTCACCGCGCAAGAATGCAGGTCCCACCCGGCAGACACCTGGCTCTGTGTGTGCGCGCCTGTGTATGTGTTGGGTGGCATCAAACCCCAATCCATCCCACTGCTTGCCTGTCTCCTATGCCAAGAGCCGCCCATCCTCGGAGAGAAAAATGTTAGTGTGGGCACTTTACGCACCATTAGGGAGACACTACAGTTTTAATGCGGCCTAATTAGTGCCGCTAACCGAGCAAATATTATTATATTGAATAACGATAATACGATGAAAATATTAATGCTTTTGAACTTTGCACGTGGGAGCCGTTCCTTTAGTTCTCCCGGGATTCCTCCCCCACCCCCAAGCATTCTCAGACCCACCAGCAGATGCGGTCCGTTACACCTACAGGAAGGCGAGTGCATAGGCTAGCCCGGGACGGAAGTGTGTCGTCGCAGACACATAAACCACACCCTGACCCATGCCACATATCACCCACCACGCAAAAGGCCTTCCAATGGCGTCCTCTTTTTCACCGTAGCAGGCCGGTGTGCGCGCTGGGTGTGTTCGGCTTCAGTAAAGGCCGCCAAGCAGGTGGAGTTGCAGGAGAAGGACCCACTTAATTAGCATTTAAATTCACAGCCCCCTCTTACTGCCAAATACTTCTCCCTTGAGAATTTGGTGAAAAGCAGGCATTTAACAATTAGGAAATAAGGAAGGCTCAAAACAGAGCTTCAAATTTTAACTCTTGTAGCGAGTTTGGAGGGCCTAAGCCATGGGGGAGTGTGAATGGGTTGGGTGGGAGGCACGGAGGGCTGGCGAATGTGTGCCAGCAATCCACATGATCAGGACACTCACTCCCGCTTCTCTCCTCAAATCCCACTCCATTCTCATGGAGCCCCAGGAGAGAAAGCTGAGGGACTGTCCTGTCCTTGCTTGCTGAAGACAGGCCAGCTCTTTCCTGGTTACTGGGCTGGACCTGGGAAACGGCCTAAGAGTTTTCAAAGTGAGGCTATGTGTTTGTCCGAGGAAAAATGGAAAGGTGTTGTCCCAGCAGGAGAGCGCCCCCTCTCGGGCTGAATTGCTTTCCCGCCCCACTGCCCCGCCCACCTCCCTCCATCCCTGCCCACTTGCTTGCGACTCTTAGTTCACATTCCCGCGCATTTTAGGATGCCGATTCCACAAGCAAAGTTGGTGTTAGCTACTCTGGTTGTCCAACGCAACCCTTTTTCCCCGTGCTGAGCGTCTGAACGAGAAATCGCCTCCTAGCCCCGTGTCCATTTCAGCAGGTGGCGGGGTAAGGGCGTGCTATTCCGCCCGGGTAAACCCAGGAGTTCGAGGATTCTGCAGAGCCGGGAAAGACTGCGAAAGCTGACAGCAACTGTCCCCCTTCCCCCTAGCGCCCCCCGCACTTTGGGAACCCAGCCCCACCCGCACCAGAGGCAGGGGCCGGGCGGGGAGCTTTCAATTTGTTCCAGTGATGGCTCTAACTTAATAAGGCGATTGATTAGCGCTCAAAGTGCCGTTTTAATTAGACGCTTGTTAATTAACATCGCAAATGAATTTCTTTTTCCTGGATTGGCATCTTCACCCAGCTCTCTGAGGCTTTCGTATCTTTTCTGCCTCGGCCCCTCCACTCCCTCTTAACCTAAGGAGTGGCTGGAAAAATGAACCCTCTCCCTGAGCCTTGGAGGCTTCAGGGTTGTTTTTTTTTAAATTAATTTTTTATGCTATTACAGTTGTCCCACTTTTCCCCCCTTTGCCCCCTCCACTTCCATAATCAGTTCCTTCACCATTGTCCATATCCATGGGTCCTTCATCTATGTTCTTTTACGAATCACTTCACCTTTTTTCAATCATTCCCCTTCCCTCCCTTACAGTGGTGAGTCTGTTCCATTATTCTATGCCTGCCTCCTCGACCCCACACCCCCATCTTGCATGAAACTGATCCATCATGACAAAAATATTGGGGACCGCTGCATTACATTCCTCTTATGAGTGAGATCATATGGTATTTGTTTTCCAGTTGTTGGCCTATTTTACTTAGCATGATAGTCCCCATTTCCATCTATGCTGTCCCAAAATGTAAGAGTTCCTTCCTTCTCTTTGCTGCATAGTATTCCATTGTGTAGATGTACCGCAGTTTTTTTTAATCCACTCATCTACTCAGGGGCACTAAGGCTGTTTCCAAATCTTGGCTACTGTAAATAACGCTGCTATCGACATGTATGTGGGTGCATAAATTCTTTTGATGTTTTGGGATTCTTCAGGTATTTTCCCACCAGTGGAACTGCTCGGTCAAAAGGCAGTTTCATTTTTAGTTTTTTGAGGAAATTCCATACTGTTTTCCACAGTGGCTGCACCAGTCTGCATTCCCACCAACAGTGCACTAGAGTTCTTTTTATAGTCGGAGGTAGCAGTGTCACACCGGGCCCCTTTCATTTCTTGAGGAGCCACTCTTCGCTGGACAATGAATGGTTCAGCTGAAGAAGAGTGGAATAAAATCTCTCCCCATGTTCCCCCTAGGCTCCTCCTCCAATTGCCTCCACTTTATCACCATCTCTATCCCCAGCCCTGATTCAAGGGGGAAGTCTTTCTCCCTCCAAATTTGTAACTCCAGAAAGAAAGGAAGCAGAAGTATGAGTGGGTTACAGTCTTGTTGTGAGGGCACTGGACCATTTCTCTGGTTCAAACCAAACCTGCTGTAAAATCCTGCTGCCGGGGTCTGTGGACATATGTACATTTAGCTCTTGTTCCCTCCAAGGAGCTCCGAGGGTATTTTCCTGCAGCAGTTAGGAGATGCCGGGAGTCAACAAACATCCACAGATTGCAGCCAGCCCCACAGTCGGAAGATTAAAATTTGAACAAGTTGTGGATGTTTTTACATTATTCCTCATAGCTACCAAACACATCTCTCTGAAGATATCTCTCAGCTTGGAACACACCCTTTTCTTTCGTAACTGAAGGCACGCACACATTTCCTTCAGGGAGCCTTTCTGTTCCCCCAATTCTTCCCAAGGTAGGACTCTTCACTCTCTTTTGCATCCCCACTGTAGCAGATTTATGTTGTCCTCCTGACATTTAGGACAATTTCCACCATGTGTAAACTCTGTCAAATCTCTTAGGAGGGTTAGTGTCCCATTCTCAAGCACCTGGCTCAGAATACACATTCAGTAATGTTTATGGACTGAGTGATTGAACAAAATGATTGAGAGAAGGAAGAAGTGGAAAAATATGGCTACTGTATGATAACTATAGCTAGAAATAGCTGCCATCTTTGTGCTGTTCGTTTATCAAACTCTTGCCTCACATTTTGTAGGGAGCTTTTACATAGCAGGTCTTATTTGGTCACCACAAACACCCAATTCTAGGCAAGGATCTACCACTTTAACAGAGAAGGAAGTTGGTGATCAGAAAGGTTAAGTGCCTTGTTCAAGAGCATTGGACAGTGGCAAAAATAAGACTAAAACTCCCTCTTTCAGCATTCTTTTGTCTACATATTTACTTGTCTTCATGCTGATTGCTTAGGCACAAAACACATTAACCCTCAAGGGAGAGCCACCTTTGCTAAGTCTCTTTTAAACTGTTGATCTGTAAAGTTGTAGTGAAACTTATAGCTCTCACAAGTTTTATTATGATATCAAAATGATCTTGCAAAACCTTTATTTCCCAAGGACAATTAGTACTTCCATAGACTATCATTTTAACCTGTTGTTCTGTTAAACCAGTTTTCAGTTACCTTATCCGTTTTCTTCCACTTTACCTTTCTCCCTCCGCTCCCAATCTCCTCTCTTGGTTTCAGCAAATTAAGTAGCTCAATTTCAGTGTTTTCATGCCTTTCTCTTTATTAACTTATTTTTCTAAGCAAATACATATCAAACCCTTAGGCATTTGGAAATATATCGATAGACTGTGGGGGTGGGGTGGGGTGGAGAAAACGTCGGACATTTCTGTAGCTTTGAAAAGGCGATAAGTCATACTATCGTCAGGGAACCAGCCTTCGAAGGGGAAGGCTTATTTGTGTATCATGCATGTTTTATATAGAAAGAAACAATAGCCGGCTCTCTTGGTTCGGCGCTCTTGGCGCCGCCCAGTGGAGACAAGCACCTTTGCACCTCATGCACCAGTCATTGGCATTGTCATCTTCTGGACCCTTGGAAACGGTCAAATAAAATGTGATAGGAAGAAACACCAGTTCGAAGTTCTTCATAATCTATAGGTGAATTTCTTCAACGTTCAGTTCCGTTTTAAAAAAATCGGATGCTCCAGTTTAAAACTAATCCCAAATATAGGTTGTAAAAGTTAGCCCGACAGAGTGTATTGAGGAACAAAACTTGTTAAAATACACAACTGTTTGAAACTTTCTCTGTGGTGGAGAGGGAGCATCGTTAGTGATCAGGACTGACATGTCTCTCAAAGCCAGGAAGGAAACATTGTTCTCTTTTATCCACAATTGGAAAATAACTGCTTTCTATGCAAAAATTCTAAACTATTCCAAAGATTAAAGAATTTTCTTTCTTCCTTTGTCTTATTTTGAAGGAAATGAAGGCCTAAAAGTGGAAGATAATTTTCAAACTTATGTCAATTTAGGGGCTATATTTATTTGTATTTTAAATTCAGTGGAGGGAAAAATCTGATATTAAATCCAGTTAATGCAGTTCTTTTCCTGTACATGGGAACTGAAAATGTGATTAATCTGCACTCTGTTCTATTTCTGATTTTTGATTTTTTTAAATGAAAAATTAATTATGTTTGCTTCAGTGTATATACAGCGTGGGACAAAAGGAGGTTTACAGTTGTTCTTATGGAAAATAATACAATAATAAATAAAGAATAATGCAAGAATAAACTTTGTGTTTCACATACTCACAATCTACATTTGTCCCCCCCTGTATATATATTCTCAGGAAAAAAATGGCAAAAGAGGAATGTGTCTGTAGAAAAAAGACCTGTGAAAAGTTAGGTAACAAAACCCCACCCCTGAAGAATTTGTTTTCCATTAAGTTTTCAATCTAGTGCTAGTCTTCGAGTCTCTTTTTAGGTCTTCAGTCTACTAGTAGCATTTCCTCTCTGGTAGGATCCGAAGATGGGACTCGCCACGATAGAAGTCAAGGTCCTGATTTCCCCTCACTATTATTGCTCTGGAAAGCTGATCTAACATCTCACCCAAAGAAATATTCCATCATCTTAACCTTTTCTTAAGAAAAACACGATCTGAAACATTCATAAGGTGTGGCCTACTGGGCAGGACTTCTGTTTTGTTTGCTTTAGAGTTTTCATAAAACGAACACCTCCCCTTCGCTTAACACTTCCACCTTGCCCTCTCCTTTTCTTTTTAAATTTCTTTTTTTCCGTAGGGACATATTTCTGTCTTCTCCTAATGCTGTGAATTACTACAAGCAAAAAAATCTGCCAAACAGCCCAACACAAGCTGTGTGCCCAGTTTTTTGAGCTCTGGAATCATGTTAGGCACCAGAACAAAACAAAAACAGGCTTAAATGAATTATTTATAAAGGTCGAGAATAAGTGATTTGTGTAGAGCTTTCAGTTCTGGATCTTAAATGTTTTTCCTCCTCCCCACTTCCCACCCAGAATAGCCTGCAAGGGAAGTGCAGATTAGAGCCCCAGGTTTGGGAGGAAGCGAGTCTCATTTGGGAAGTTGGTGGATAATGTCTGAATGAGAAGAGTCCTAATTGTTACCTGAAAGAAGAATGCGTACGGTTCGGACAGCCCCAGCGCCCTTCCCGTAGAAGCCCAGTGTGCCAGGGACGTGGGGTGCCGAAGCCGCGAGGGTGTGGGGCTTCTGGCCTTTTGGGGCGGGAAATTTAGGCGTTAGATAAGAAGACCCAGGCCCGGGGTTCTGAAGTCTCCGCCGGCCGGAAGGCCGAGGCTGGGCCAGCAGGCTCCTACAAGGGGCTAAGTCCACTCCAGGCATTATCCAGGCCCTCTGCGGCTTCCCGGCCAGAGGGGCTCGACCTCAACTGGCTGGCGGCCCACCACGCGCTCTGGAGGTGCTTCCGCACCCCCTCAGGAAGGCTTCTGCCGCTGCTGGCCCCGCGTCCCCGCCATGGCTCACCAACCCCGGCTCCTCACCAAATTCCCCTCGCCTTCCGAGAAAATCGAGAGCAGCCCGAAGTGTACATCTCCTGGCCTCGGTCTTCCCTCTTCCCACAGTACTCCTGAGAGACAGACCCCTGAAACAAAACGGCACAAAGATAAGAAACAGCTCAACACATCCCTGAAATAGCGCGCGCCTTTTCTGGGACGAACACATCGAATTCTCCGGGAAAGCGCAGGCAGGATGAGTCTCCCACGTACCCCCTTCCGGATCGGAGCTCGCACAGATCCAGGGCCAACATAAAAGCAATATCTGGTCCCAGGAGGTCATTTGCCTCCCTGATCCCCATTCCCCACCCCTGGTCCTGAATAGGGGGGAAAAAAGCTGCTCCCCAGAAAGTGAGCTTTAGAATCGCAACTAAACGCCAGATTTCGGCCCAGCCCTTAAATACTTTAAAGACCATTTTATACCATCTTTCTGCATCTAGTCACGGAAGTGATGCCAGCCACTCAGATTCATAGGGTTCTTAAAATGGTAATTTGGAGTAAAATGTAACTCAAAGAACTTTGAATCATTCATTAGCACCTTATAATTACTCTGCTAATTAGGTTGACACGGCACTTAATCAGGAGTAATACGCCGTCTTGTCACTGGCACTTCCCATTACTCTGACATTCAACAAGAGACAGGTTGGAGACGTCTTAGAAAAAATAATGCAAGTTGGTACCCTCCGACGAGGCGTCACAGTCAAGCCATGCTCCAGGTCCCTCAGTGGATCCACATAGTGACCGTTTCCTTTCCAAATGAGGGAGAGAGGGCAGTGGGAAAGAGAGAGAGAGTGGAAGAGAGAGGGAGTGGGGGGAAGGGGGAGGGCGGAGGTAGAGGAGGGAGGGAGGGAGGGAGAGAGAGAGAGAGAACATTGAAAACTGCCTGGTGGCAAAACGGCCGCTGCGGACCCACCACCCGTTTCCGAGCCCTCGCCAGCCTGACACCGCAGTGAGCCGCGGCTGCCCTCGCCACAACAGATCGCCTTGGGGTTTTATTTCTCCTGCTCGGGAGAAAGTGTCTGGCATTTCTTCCATCACAGGCCCTGATTGGTGACTGCACCAGGCCGCTTCCCCAACCTTCCCCAATCCTTCCAGAGAGTGTGGGTGGACGCGGACCCTCAGGGACCGGAGCTGGGCCAGAGCCCGGAGCCTGAGCTCTCAGGGGGGAGAAATAAGAGCTTGAAGTTCGTCGGTCGCACACCCAGAGCTCTGGCTGCCGGAGTTACACACTTTCCCGTGGGTTCCTTCAGGGATCCCCCTCCTCTGCTCTCAGTGTCCCTGGACTAGTCAAACGCCTGTTTGGGGATGCTGCGCGGGAGGCCGCACGCGAGGCTCAAGGTAAGCCGGCCAGATTGCTTTTCACTTCCTGCACTTTTTTCCTTCCCTCTTCGGATTTAAGAAAATGGGCAAATCCTTACTATTCTGTCTCTTTTATCCCTTTGGTTCCCTTCTCCAGTTTCCCTTTGCTCTCTTTCTCTCTCTCCCTTTGCCCTCCCTCATGACATGGACACCAGTACCACGGTTGGACTAGGCGTTCGGCCTTGGGCTGCTGGCAAAGGGATCTGCGGCTTCTCAAAAGAGCAGCGGAGCCCGACCAGCGATCGCTGACGGGCTCGAGAGCCGCTTGGCCATTGGCTCTCGGCACGTCAGCGTCGCAGGCTGGCGCTGGCGCGGCCAATGGGGGTGGCGGGGCCCGGCGCGCGGCCTCGGCGGCGGGGGCGCGGTGCTGAGAACGGCGGCAGTGGCCGTGACGTCACGAGAGGGGGTCGGCGCCGCCCGCCAGGAGCCGGATTACAAGCGAACGCGCCGGGCAGCAGCGGGAGTCGCACGGCGCCGCGTCTTAGCCGTCTTCTCCGCCTGCACCTGCTCCTTCGTTTCCTCCTCTTCCTCCTCTTCCTTCTCGTGTTGCCGCGACCACTGCGGCGGTGTCTGCTCCACAACTTTACAAGAAAGTTCAGAAACTCGGCTCCGGGGCGGCCAAGTCGTACGCGACAGCCACCTCGGGGAGCCGCCGGGGAGCTCCGAGGGCGCGCAACCGCCTGGGCTTTCGGGGTCGCTGCACCTGACACATCCGCCGCCGCCGCTGCCGCCTGGTGCCAGGCTGTGAGCAGATCCAGGCGGCGGCGGCAGAGGCAGCGCGGCAGCCTCGGGGGTCACCTCCTGTCGCCTTGCGCCGACACCTCACATGCGCTGTGGTTCCTGGAGCGCAAGTTCCGTGCTTCCTCAACAATTTTTGTAACTTTCCTCCAGTCTTCCTTTCTTCCCACCCTTACTTTTTGCATAAGGGGAAAAAAGTTGTGTCGAAACTGCCCACCGATTGTCACCTCCCTATTATCCTTCCTTCCCTCCCTCCCGACTTTTTTTTTTTTTAAAGCGGCAACAACATTGTTTAGTGTTTATTTTACGATCGATAGCTTTCTTTGCTTGGTCGAGGCGGCTGCTGAGCGGCGGAGTGGCGTGGACCTCATGTAGAAATGACAACAATGGAAGGGGCCAGCGGGTCAAGTTTTGGAATAGACACGATTTTGTCCAGTGCCAGTTCGGGCAGCCCCAGCATGATGAATGGAGATTTCCGCCCGCTCGGCGAGACTAGGACCGCGGATTTTAGGAGTCAGGCCACTCCATCCCCCTGTTCAGAGATTGATACTGTAGGAACGGCGCCTTCCTCTCCCATCTCTGTCACCATGGAGCCTCCGGAGACGCATCTGGTAGCAGATGGGCCCCAGCATCACCACCACCTCCACCACAGCCAACAGCCACCGCCACCAGCCGCAGCCCCAACGCAAAGTTTGCAGCCTTCGCCGCCGCAGCAGCCGCCGCCGCCGCCGCAGCCACCCGCTCAGCAGCTGGGCTCGGCCGCCTCGGCCCCCAGGACTTCCACCTCTTCTTTTTTAATTAAAGACATCCTGGGCGACAGCAAACCTCTGGCGGCATGCGCACCCTACAGCACCAGCGTCTCCTCTCCTCACCATACCCCGAAGCAGGAGAGCAACGCAGCACACGAGAGCTTCAGGCCAAAGCTGGAGCAGGAGGACAGCAAAACCAAACTCGACAAGCGGGAAGATTCCCAGAGCGACATCAAATGCCACGGTGAGTCGCGCCGCCTCGGCTCCCTCAGCCGTCTAGCTTCTCCTGCTGGTTCTCTGTCACTCCTTCAGTCTCCCGCAGATCTCTCCGATGGGGAGTTATTCCGGCACCTTCTAAGGCGATCGCGCCTCAATTAAAAACTGCTGGCGGGAGGGAGGCCTGGGCGTGCGATTCTGGGACTCAGGACTCGTCCGAAGTTCTGCGTATTGTTACATTTCTACCTCTCAACCCACACCGCCACCCACCTCCTTTCTTTGTTTTATTTAACTTTAATTTTTTAGGAAGGGGCCAGCAGCGAGGATATTTGATGGAAAATACTTTCGTTGGTAAAAGGCAAGGACTTGAGATTTTTCTAAACCGAGACCTTGAGAGTGCGAATAGGGAGACGTAGGAGAGAGAAACAGGCTTAGCGAGAGTGGTGTCTTGGGGTGTGATCACAACGTGGTACTTATTCTTTAAGGAAAATGATTTCATCCCCTCTACACATCAGATTTTCTAAACAACATCACGGGAATATCAGACATAAGGAAGGAAATTTTTCCGAGTTGATTAACAGAGCAACTTTTTGAAAATTAGATCGTGGTTAATATAAGGAAGTCCACAAGACAAAAATTTATAATCAGTTTTTCAGTATTTTAAAAACACCCTTCTCACCCCATGGCTCCAACTGAATATATACATTCTAGTAGAATTTCTGGCTCCTTACGAGTAACCGAGATGTAGCATTTATGAAGGTAAACTTTATGAAATTGAATTTATCTATTTTTGTAAAATCAGAAGATGGCAATTGAAATTGTCCTTCAACTCCCTTTTCCAAATTTTTCAGACAATTTCATAAGTGTTCTGGTCTTTATGGCAAAAGAATTTTAATATAACAGGAAAGTTTTTTTCCTTTACTAAGTTGTTTATTATTGTTATTATTCCTATTATGGTTAATCTTTGCCATCTCTGGGAAAGATGTGTGGACTGTCTGGAAGGTAGGATATTGGCTCCTCATTTTACTATTATAGCATTAGCATAATAGTGCCCAAAACAGATGTACAGTCTGGTCTGGTGATTTTTTGTGCACCAACCTCCCCAGTGGGTCAATTAGAGAGATTATTGTTCTTCCTGCAGGGAAGATCAAGGAGTGCAGCAAAAAACGGGTACAAACAGAGAGGGATTGACATATCGATTTCCCAGCATTTCAGTAAAAAACCGAAGTTGACAAATGGAATCCGGAAATCTCTGGGCTGTCACCTGAATGGGCTCAGTGATTTTGAGCTCAGCTCGATGTCTGGGTGACATATTCTTTCTGAAGCTTTGCGAGACGTGATGCAAGCAGCTGCAGAGAGCTTGATTCCAACATTTCCCAAGTGTACCTGATAAAGGAAAACAAATGCCTGTAACTTTGAGTAAACAGAAAAAGTAAAATGAAAAAGGTACCCCCTCCTCAAAAACAATACAAAACAAAATAGAAAGACCTTTTGAAAACTACCAGATCTTAAAAAAAAAAAAAAATTAAGCCATAGTGGAAAACAATAAAGGAAAGAGACAGGGTCTCCCTACCCTCTCCAGTCAAGGAAATAATAACAAAAGGACCCTTCATTATAAAGTATTTTTTCTTTTTAAATTTCAAAGGAGAAGAGATCAGATACCTTTTCAGAACCCTTTAAGGAGCTCCACCCAAGGCTCCATACTCCCTAGACAGAAATTGGTCCTCTTTCTCCATGCTGGCTAAAGTCCAAGTATGTGTGTGAGGAGGGTGGTATAGTCCCCAGAGACTAGTGGCTGGCTTGGGAATGTGGAAATGTGTGCCAGGAGGACACTCCATTCTTCCCTATTCCAGGCTAGTTTGCTGAGCTGTGTCTGGGCTTTTATCGTAGGAACAAAGGAGGAAGGAGACCGGGAGATTACAAGTAGCCGAGAGAGTCCCCCTGTGAGAGCCAAAAAGCCTCGCAAAGCCAGGACGGCTTTCTCTGACCACCAACTCAATCAACTGGAGCGTAGCTTTGAGCGGCAGAAGTACCTGAGCGTGCAGGACCGCATGGACCTGGCGGCTTCGCTCAACCTCACTGACACCCAGGTCAAGACCTGGTACCAGAACCGCAGGTAAGGGAGGCTCTGCTGGGGAGGAAAGTGTCTGGCCATCCAGGTCATGACCATAACATTCGTCTTCTTCTCTCCTGGCCTGGGGAGATACTAGGGACTCAGAGGGCTGGGAGTAGGCACTTGGGGGGCTTTCAAGCAGGGGTAGGGATTAGCCACTCCCCCAAGGTGAGAGCTGTCCATAGGCAGCTAGAGTTTAGAAAATTGTGCATTTCTAAGTGTCTTAACATGTGCTACTTTCCCTCTCAAATCTGAGTGGCTGGAATTCCTCCGCCCCCCAACTTTGCCCCGAAATCAGTCAAGCCACACCTCAAAATCAGACATCTGTGCAGCTGACACTCAGGCCCGTGGAGCATGCAAGGTGCGCCCTTTGGGCCTGCCACAGACTGGTTCCAAATGTCTGTAGCTGGCCACACAGCCTAGCTATTTGGGCCTTGGAAGAACTGCCCCACTGCCTTGACTTACATGTCTTTGCCTTAGCCTGTGAGGCGGCCAGGACAGTTGCGGTGGGCAGCAGCAGGCAGGAGAATGAATCAGCATCTGTTTAGGCATCCATACTGAGGATCTGTCCTTTGTACTGGCTGCCTCAGAGCCCACCAGGAGCCTCAAAGGAAATTAGGAAGGGGCTGGCAGAGCTCGCTAGGCCCCTGGACTGGAGAGGAAAACCAAGCAAGCTGAGGCCGAGGTTATGCTGCGTTTCCAAGCCTGGTAGTTGTCTCCCTTGTCTCAATTTTTCTCTCCCCCTCCTTTTCTTCCGTTTGTGTTCTAATCGTCCCTAAGAGCAGTTGGAAATGCCCATCCAGTTGTCATCTTTACCATAATTTTCTGTCTCATTACATACGGTTTCAGCCACCCTAATTCTGTCGGAAAACATTAGTGTCATTTGTAGCCAATTTAAAGTGGACGACATGTTTATTAATTTGGCTAGAGCGACTGGGTATGGATGGCGCACCAGTCCTGAGGTCCTTCATGAGACATTCCAGCCATGGCCTGCTCTCCTCCTCTTCCTAACGAGAGTGCAGTGGGGGAGGGAAGAGACTGAGAAAAACCGATCACAGATTTTAATTGTTACTCTCTCCCTGAGGAGAAAATATCCTGAAATGCGTTTTTCCCGTCTGGAATGGCCCGGAGGTACTGACCCCTTGGGAGAGCACTCCCTCAAACGAATTCCGTTTGGAAACCTTGTCACCTTCCTGGCCCTAAGCCCCCTGCCTCCTGTAAGGTCCTGTCAGGCTGATGAGAGAGATGTGTCCCCACAGCCCTGGGGACTGAGAGGGGCCCGGTCCAAGGCCCAGGAGTCTCTGTGTCCCTTTGTTTACCGTTTCTTCTCTCTCACCCGGGAACAGGCGGGGGAGGGGCAGTGACACTCGGATTGTTGGGGAGCCACTCACTGGGGAAGGGAATTGGAGGAGGAGGGGAAAGATCGCCCTTGGAAAGAGTGGCTTTACTTGGCCTTAAAAAAGTTTCCGGAGGTAGCCAAACTATAAGGAGTGGGGGCAACAGTGGAGCAGAGGAAGAGGCAGCAAAGCTTGATTTCATTTGCAAATATTTCCGACACTGAAAGTGTCATTTATGAAATTGACTTGGCTTTTGGTCACTCTGTGAGCAAGAGGGTGGTGTTGGGTGGGAACTGCACACGAGGTGACCATTCCTGTTTCTCGGAGCTCTCTCAGCCTCCTGTCCCCCCGGGAAGAGAAGGCACGAGAGGGCGAGAGAAGGGGCCTTGGCTCCCCGACCGCTCCCACAGCAGCGGGGTGCGTGCACGGCCACTTTTTTTCAGGACCAAGTGGAAGCGGCAGACCGCGGTGGGCCTGGAGCTGCTGGCCGAGGCGGGGAACTATTCGGCGCTGCAGAGGATGTTTCCGTCGCCTTACTTCTACCATCCCAGCCTGCTGGGCAGCATGGACAGCACTACCGCAGCCGCGGCGGCCGCCGCCATGTACAGCAGCATGTACCGGACTCCTCCCGCACCCCATCCCCCGCTGCAGCGGCCCCTGGTGCCCCGCGTGCTCATCCACGGCCTGGGGCCCGGGGCACAGCCGGCTCTCAACCCCCTGTCCAACCCCCTTCCAGGCACCCCGCACCCCCGGTGAAGGACAAGAACCAGGACCGCGCTGCAGTCCCTCTCCGGTCCCCTCCGCTACTCAGACTGCTGTCCTTTCTCTCCCCGCACGCGGCCGACGGGCCTCCCTCGCAGCAGACCCTGGAAGCCTCGAAGTGAGAGAGGAAGACACTCATCAGTGGGCGGGGCCCCCAGAGAGGAGCCGGCTCTCTGCTCTCCCTCTCCCCACCCCCAGAGACAGGGCTGGAAAGCTCCCCCACTGCAGTGTGACTGGTGAAAACGCTGACCCCACACAAAGTGCGATCAGTAAGTGAAAACATCAACAAAAACAAAACCTCAAATTCTTTAACAAATGACTTTAGGGACAAGGAGGAGGGAGGGAGGGGGAGGGCAAGGAGGGAAGAAAGAAGGGCACGGAGAGGAAACCGCACTGGCGGAGAATTGTAGATGGACAGACGGCCTCAGAATCTGAGGCCGACGGCGTTGCTGTGGACATTCCGCCTGCCCCAGAGAAAGGAGGAGGGTAACTGAGAACTTTGCACTGATTTCTCATGACCTTTTTTCTTTTGGAAAAGTGGCATGCTCCATAATATGAAAAAAAATGTGCATTTGAAAGACTGAGTGATAAGTGATATATCATATTTATTATATGTTGTCCAAAAAAGAGTCACTTATATGCATTAGTAAAACATGATTTTTCTTTTCATGTCTTTTTGATTCAGTAAAATAAATGCTTAGACAAAAATATAGATTTTTTGTGATTGAAAATTACAAAAATAAAGTTTATCTTTTTTTAACAAGTGATGAAATCCAAGGGAGCTGATTTTATAAAGCAGAATGTACTGTGATGAAGTGACCGATTTGATTTAGGAAAAAAAAATCCTTCCCGTGATATTAGGGATTTATGAAATCTGTAAAGACTTCGGGTTGACTTGTATAAAAACAGCTCCATTTTTCATGCTGGCCTCTTCCGAGCCGTTACTTATATGTGTGGTTTTCTTTATTTTTAAGTGGGTGATTTCAGAGCAGCCCGCGAGGCCGCGGGAGAAAGTCTGCTGGTAGGCCGTTGGTGATTGCTAAGTAAGCGGCCAACTTTCCCTGCTGCCTGGGCCTGCCTGGCAGCCCCAGCTGAACCGGGTCTGTCCGCCCCTCCTCCTTCTCCTAGGGTTCCCCCCGGGGCAGTCAGGGTCCCCAGAGGAGGGCGGGCGGGCCAACGCTCCGCGGGCCTAGCAGCTGTTCTGAAGCCCGAGGCCCGGTGCCCGCACGGCGGGACAGCCTGCTAGCGCGAGGCTGCAGGGCGCGCAATTAGGACGCCCCGGGGACTCGGAGAGGTCCGGCTAACAAACACTCGTGGCGGCTTTGATCCTTGCCTTCTCATTCCCTGGGCGGGCATCCAGCCGCTACCCCACGCCGAGCCTCTTCTCCTAGTGAGTAGGTTGTGCTGCGACGCCTCGAGAGGGAATGCAACTCTGGCCGAGACAGGCATGCCAAGCTTTTTATCAGAGCTTCTGGAGGAGTTGAGACCACAAAATGAGTGGTCCTGCCCAGAGGGTTGGAGGGGGCCTGCTGCCTGCTTTAGAGTGCGTGTGAATGGGTGTGTAAATACTTGTACTAACTCGGCAAGGGCCTGATTTCTGCCCAGGCAGCCATCCTCCGTGCTCAGCACTCGGGACTGTATAAGAGGGAAAAACTGAATGGGGGTGGGTGGATGGGTGGGTGGGGTGCAGTTTCCGGGCTGCCCCCGCCTTCTCCAGCCCCTAGGTTACTTCTTGAGGAGCCAGAGAGTAGGATCCCACATCAAGTATCCTCACATCTTTGCCTCCATTCCTGTCTTTGAACAGTGTCAAAGGGGTAAGACACACAGCTGAAACATATCCAGACCCATCCTCCAACTTTCTCTGATGTTTAAACCTTAGTAGAGTTAAAAAAAACATTTTTAAGAATTTGTAGTGCCCTGCGAGTGTGTGTTGGGGAGGAGTGGGAAAGAAGAAGGGAAGAATGAAGTGAAATCCAGTAGGAAATTGTCTACGGTGCCACAATCAGACCTTTGTTAATTAGGGAGTGGTTCACGGATTTCTCTTCAGCTCATCAATTTGTTTTAAAAATGGTCTTGGTCTTATCTGAGTCTAACAAAAGGGTCTGGACTGCCTCTTTTCCTTTTCTTCCCACTGAGCAGGGGGGGCACTCCGGCAGCTGGGCTGGGCTGGAAACTGGGTGTCGCTATGACTAGCAGGAATGCCCAATACCAGAGCACTCAGCAGACGCTCCTTGTTCCATCTTAGCTGCTGCTCAGTTTTACAGTCAAGTTGAAGTAATTCAAAATGGTCTGCCTGGGCCTAAAACAGCATTTTCCAAGGCTTGGGGGCACTATAGTTTCTGTCTGCACTGGTCCTGGGACTGGTCAGCTTCGACACAAGTGAGACCTGGAGTTCACACATCCCAAGTTCCCTACCAAAAAAATGACCTCAGGTCCAGTTGGGAAAAACACATAAACAAGCCTACAGATACAAAGAAGGCTCTAGCACCCATCTGCTGCCAGCAGCTCGCCAGCCATTCTGCTGAGCAGCCTGCCTGCTGCCCCTTCCGTGTCAAGGTTGAACTTGGACGGACAAGGCAGGGCAAGCACTGTGTCAATAGAAACCAAGTTTTCATATTAACCTCATATTCCACTGCAACTAGAAATTACTCTAGACTCACCAGAATCCTCCAAAATTTGCTTTTCTTCAACCATATTACCCCCTGACCATGATGCTGAAAGTGCCAATTCTCTTTCTAAATTTGGCTTCTTCCTGTTGCATCTAAGCTGTCAAACTGGATGATGAGGATGGGGGTTGTTCCCAAAAGAAAGTCGAGTCCTGCATTTCTTCTTTTCATTCTTTTCTTTCTGCAGCATCACTGCCAAGGGCACCTCAGCAGGTGACTATCATTTCAAATATCCCCAAACTATTGCTTAAAAGTCAAACACAAACCCAGTCCTTTCCTTTAAAAGGGGTCCTGTCCTTCTGTGACTGCTCAACAAAGTGGGGGGGAGTGGGCTAGGAGGTGATGAGTGCAATGCCAGATTTTTCTGAAAAGCAAGGAACAAGATAACAGCCATAGGTCTCTTCTCTTGGGAGACCCGGAGTTAGCTGAGAAGGCCCAGAGGACAGCAGTCCCTGGGGGCCGCACTCCTTTCCCTTTCCCGCCTTCAGCCAGCGTCTGAAGGGCACTGCACAACTGGACTCCATCTGTTTTGCTCCTTCCATTAAGTTGGGGACTGGCAAAAAGCAGTCTTTCTTTGGCAATCTTTGCTTGCTACAGAAATAGAGTAACACAAACTTCTTTTAGAGAGATGTTGAAACACCCACAAAGGCCTCTGAGATTTGCCCACCCCAAGACCAGCTCTTGGAACCCAGCAAACCTAGCACAAATTTGTAGTGAGTGTGAAATCAGTTAACTCCTCAGCTAGCAGCTAGTCGATTTAGCTCAAGCCAGTAATTTTCAATGAGCTGCAAAGAAATGATTGCTGCTTGCCTCCACGCCTCCAGCAAATATACCTACCACCTTGTGTCAGTTTATTTTTGCTCCACCCAGTAAAATGAAAGCCCACATGATGGCAAATTAGATCCACTGATTTCCTCTGTTGCAAATAAAACTGCTAACCCTCAAACCAAAACTTCCCCCCTCCTCCCTGCCTGCCATCTGACTCCTGCTCAGGCAGCCCTTCCCCAGAAGTGAGCCGGATCCCACCTCCCCTCCTTACACAGGCGGCTTGTGAGTAGTTTGTTTTGCTATATTTTTAACTTTCTAAAGATATTTGGAAAAGCTATCCCCCGGGCTAGGGAAACTTTAGTTCCTGTTAAGCCACGTGGTTACAAAAATATACTGGAAGAGAGCTGTCTGGTTTTCTAAAAAGCCAGGCATGGCTTGAAGTCAACATACTTGGAAAGAAACTGACTTTTTGCCACTGGTGAGGATCGTCAGCAGCAGGAGTGAGCCTCCGAGGGAACTGATGTTTCCTCCATAGCCCTGGATCCTTGGTGAGGCAAAGCTGGCTTGCCCTGTGCCTTGGCAGTTGTCTAGAGATTTCGGAAGAATGGCGAGTGAAGACTTCTCTAGGATTTACCCCGTGGATCCTAGAACAGGTTCCTTGAGTCTACCACTAGATCTTTGTCCAGTTCCACCTCTTTGTCCAGTTGCAGCCTTTCTCTCTACCACTTCTTTCCCCGGACTTGGGTCGCAAAGCCAGGTCCAGTGCCCCTCCCTTCTGACCTTTGGCAAACCTAACACCCACAGGGCTGAGTAGGGGTAAGTGTGTGGGGTTAGGGTGTGTGCTTTCAGAGGAAGGGAAGTGTCACTGGCCTCTTGCATTGGAAAACCAGGTCAGCTGTCTCAGGACAATGCGATGACTCAGGAGGGACTTTCTTCCTCCCCTCCTTCTGGCTGAATTTTGAAGGTGTCTGTCAGTCTGAGTGATAGTGGTTGGACCACCTCGGTCAGCCTGGCATTCTCAATTTCTCTCCTCTGCTTTTCCTGGTCTCTCTCCCCACTTCCCTAGCTCGGTTTCTCTCTCCTAGCACCACAGACAGCTCCCTGGGCGCGCGTAGGAGTAAAGGACCCGGGCGGACGGGTTCCAGGCAAAGCCTAGGCGACCGCAGGGGGCGCGCCGGTTTAGGCTCCGCCGCGCTGGCGGAGGACGCCCGAGAGGTGATTACAAAGCGACCTCCTGGTCAGCGTTTCCTGATTAGCTCTAGATCCAAGCGGGGTCACATTCCAAAGAACAACATCTTCAGATCAATAAAGTAATTCACAAACCAAAGGATCTTGAGGTAAGTAGTGCTCGGTGACAGATCAACTCTGAACCGCCCCTATTTAATAAGTTCTTAGGGGAAGCCGACTGGGGAGGAACGGGACTTCAAGTCTGCAGCTTCAAAAACCCTTGCGCCGAGGCTGCAGCGAGGTCGCCAGTGGAACCTCCCTGAAGGGCACTCTTCACTTCTTCCGTTCGCGCAGCACCGCGTGTGCTCCGCGAAACGCCGCCTCGGCCCACCCAAGCCCAGAAGAAGCGCACCCGAGGCGGCCGCCCGCCCTGCAGTTCCGGTTGAGCCGAGGCCCTGATCTCCACCGCTACTGCTGCCCAGTGTCCCCTCCCTGCCAGTCTGGGACTCTTCCAGCTCCGACTACTATCTGGCCCAGGACAGCGGGTCGCCCCTGCGGGAGCTCCACTGAAACAAGAGGACCTTTGCGAGAGCGAGACTGAACTTGATTTACGATGAAAGGGCTATGTCACTTTGTGGAGCTCATTCATCCCCTCCCCCACCCACCCCTATCTCCGGCCGCCTGGCTTGATTCTTTAGTCAAGAGGCCCTTGGTTTAGCGGTCACCCCGCTCACTCCTAACGCATTGCAGCCAGCGGTTTGCGCAGCGGCTCCAAGCCCCGCTGCAGTGAGCAGGCTCTGCGTAGGATCTCCCGCGGTGTGTGCCCCAGCGCAGTCTTTGCGCTCCTCCCGCCCCGGGGACAACCTGGTGGCCACAAGTTCCTGCGCCTGGTTACAGAAGGTGTTTCAGGGAGGAATGCTCCCATCAGGATCCTATAGACTGGGGACAGGAATCCGGATGCTTTAATGAACGGTGCTTGGACTGGGCCTGCAGAGCAGGGCCCTTGTCTTACATCTCTGTGCGCCCCGGAGGGACTATAAAGCCTTCTCCCTTTTCTACGGAGATAATAAAATAATCTTTGCCCAGGTGGGAGCTCATATCTGTAGCCCTTTTTATATTCTCCCTTGCCCTAAAAGGCCCCATGCCTGGAAATGGCTGCCTCCTTCAGATTTTTCCTTAATTCTTGGAAGCCAGCTCCTTTTTGTTGACCACCTACCCCTACCCCCGCCCCATTTCCCCCTCCGGCTCTCCTCTTCCTCTTTCCTGTTAAAGTTGCAAGGATGCAGATGCTGAGTGGAATTTAGAAGCTGATAAAGACTTGTAGCAGCATAGATTGCCCACATTTGTAAGCTCAAACAGCACTGGGGAGCCAGCAAAGCCTGCAGGGTCTGGAGCAAGCTGTGTTCCAGGGCGTATGTCCTTAGGTGAAATGGGAGAAAAAGTTTTCTATAGACCAATAATGTGTGTATAATGCCGCCTCAAGAGAGAGGAATTAAGCACTGATGATGCACTGCTTCCCTACTCTCATGCTGTAAAATTAGAGTGCCCGTTGTGGGAAAATAGTCTACATTTTAAAACCAATAGGCTGACAGAGTGTTAGAAAAAGAAGAAAGGCAGTGCTACTCACTTTCTATTGTAGGGAAGCAAAGCTACTTGGTGTAGTTTCCAGATGTGGGAGTCCTCCAAGTGAAGACACCACAGTAGGCCTCGTTCTCACTGGTCAGTTTTCTCCTTCAGTGAATTGCTATGAAATCATTTCCTAGTGGTCTAATTTGAGGCTTTTTATTTCCTTAAGATTTCTCATTTGAGAAAATTGGCATGTCATAATTTCTGAAAGATGCAAGTAATGTTTTGTAAATACCGTGGAAAGAGCTGATTGCACAACTTTCTTTTGCACCAACTCTTGCCTCCCCCAGGCTGGACATTTGCAGAACTGGACATTTGCAAGGGGAGATCTAGCCCAGATTTTAAGAGACAGAGTTGCGCATTGGAAATGGGGTGTATCAGCGCCACGAATCACTTTAAAATGTCAAATTATCATTCATTTACCCCATTTCCCACAAGCTTGTTCTGTTAATAATGGAAGCTGACGGAATAGTTCCCTCTCAATTAAGATTTCTAAAGGACATCTACTTCCTCACCAACCTTAAGTGAGCACACTGGCATTACATTAAACGTGTTCATATGTAAATAAAGGCATAATTGTCACATAATCTTTCTGTGCTATGCATCAATAGACTGGCCCATACAGTCATATAAAGCACAAATGGCAAGTGTGGCATGGGGTACCTCATTTTATCTTCCTTTCTGAAAGCCCATATTTTGCATCTCCTCTGCTGACTTCTCTACATTTATGTCTCAGCACATCACTAAGAGCCAGTTCTTCCCACCCATTCCTATCCGGTGTTAGCCCCCTGCCCGCCCACCTCAGCCTTGCCCAATCAGAACACAGGTAAGAAAGTGGCTGTGCTGTTGTCTGGGCTTCTCTATTTCTCCTTCAACCCTCTGTGAAGTTTTCCCAGTTGTGCCTGGTTGCAGAGATGAGGCCCAAACGTTTGTTACCCCTTTCTTCTACCCATCTGGTTATCATTTTGGGTTACGACCCTTTGCCCCTGACGGGGCCAAAGGGATGACGTTATGCAACTCCACACAAGCCACCCTGCGGCTGGTGGCCTAATTATCCTTGTAGAAGGCACAATTATTTTCACATGCCCAAAGTCCTCCCATGAAGATATTTATTAGGGTTGCATTCGATTAGAATTGATATAAACATTAAGACCGTTCTGCCTCATTTAGCAAAGAAATAATGACTGCTTTCGTTTCAGGAACTGCTAATAGATCTGATGGCCAGGGATGTGGTGAGATGCGTCAGGTGAGCGAATTCAGTAAAGAAGGGCTCTGGCCTGCCTGGAGACTTTAAAAGAAAAGCCTGGGTCCTCAGAGTTGGGTCTCCTTTCCGTTCCTGTCTTGCTTTTATCCTTCTGATTTTTACCTTGCTTTTTTGGTATATTTTGGGGTGTTTTTATGGAGGCAAATGTGATGGGTCAATCATTTCTACTGAGGGAAGTCAATGCTGAAAAGTTGAATTAAACTTGTGGATTTACTGAATTTTACTGTTAACTTTTTGGAACAGGATTAAAAAAAACCAACTATTGAAAACACTGATTATTACCAGCAGTGCTGTATACCTCACAGCATTACAGGAAGGATCCCCCTAATTTGCCAACATGCTTACAGACTTTTCTTTTCCTCCCATAAATGATCTAGTCCTTATGGAGAACATGAGTCTTGCTTGGTTCTGCCCAGAAATTTGGCAAAAAGTTATTTTCCAACATCCATATTAATAAGCAATTGGATTTTAAGTGGAACTGATCTTGATCCAGACCCAGGATTGGAAGGAATCTCAAATGTCATCTAGTTTATTACTTATTTTAAGCTTTAGTTTCTTTTCTACAAGATGTTTTCTTAGTGTTTTTTTCTTTTTATCCATGTTCCCTCTCCAATTTTTTTCCTGAAAAGATAGAGAAAGAAAGGGAAGGAAAGAGTTACTATAGTATTACAGCATTTTCAAATGGTTCTTGACTTTCAATTTTAATGGAATTAAAATTGTATGATTAAACCCTACTACAAAAGAAACAAACCTTTTGTAAAAGTTATTAACTTTCCTATTATAAAAGTAATGCATACTCATTCTAGAACATTTATAAAATACTGAAGAGTAGAGAGAAGAAATAAAGTCCATCTCCTATCACTGGAAGACAAGTACTGCTAACATTTGATTTATTATTTCTAATTTTTTTGCTCTGAATTTTTACATAGTTGTGACCGTACTTCATCTGGAATATCATTTATGCTTTTCTTGTGTAGAATCAGTATTTATATATGTTATTTCAAACTCTTTGTAATTATAATATTTGATACAAAATATTCTCTCTCATAAATGTGTCATGATAGAGTCAACTATTCTTCCATCACTGGACATTTAGATTGTTTTCCTTAACTTAAGACAAATAATACTTCAATGAGCACAAATGCAAGATTTTGGAGAATGGGTTCTATACGTTATTTGGCATATTACTTTATTATTTATCATGATTAGGTCAGGGAAGCAGTGAAAGAGCAAGACAACCAGGTCAAGAAGGGAAATGAATTACTGACCAAAGGCAGTGGTTTCAGCGAATAGCATAAATTCAGTCTAAGCAAATTTAGAGTTGAGTGAATTAGCCTGTATATGTTGTGGTGAGGTAAACTAAGAATACCACTCGGTTTTTGTTTTTTTTTGAGTGTGTACTTTGCGCGTCACTGACTTTGTGTATGAATTTGGCAATCTCCGTATCAGAGGAAGCTTGCCTGACTAAAGAAGAAGGAACACAGTTAGGCCTCTTCTGATTTAGGATGATAGCACGTTGCCCGCCTCGTTTGCCCTACTGTTTTCTGTGCTCCACCTGTTCTGTGAGTAAAAAGAAGGCTTTAGCTTCTAGGGCTGTCAGTTTGGCACCTGTCATCAGAACTAAATTCAGATTAAAGGGAAAAAAAAAACATAACCCACAAAGAAATTTGAGGCGGGGGTGGAGAGTTGAGGAAAAGAACTAAATAGCAATAGTCTACCCTTTCATTTACATGACACACATTAACCATAACATAGAAGTTCCAAGAGAACTGTCTTGTTCTCTTGTCTCCAGGAGCCCATGTAGGGCGCTTTAATTGCCACATTTTCAAACCACTATAATGGTGAGGATGTCTTAGTAATTACCTTAATGAGATAACACCTTTCCTTCCCTCAACCTACTCATTATCATGCCTCTTGTTCAAATTTCAACTACAAAGAACTATACTTGTAAAAAAAAAGTCTGAAATATATTGTTCCGGGTCTCAAACCCTTAAAATAATCACATTGCACATATCTTAAAATTATGAAAGAGATAGTACACACAGGCAATTCAGATATGTTAAAGGAAAGGCTTGAGATAAGTAAACTAAACATCTGGGTGCCCTTTAATTATTCTTGGCTGGATTCTTTATCTTGACCTATAGTGATGCTTAGGTGCCAAAGTGATGAATTTGAAGATGTTGGGCTGTGAAGACGTGCAGCTGCAACACTGATGGATTTAGGAAGGGATGGTAACAAGGTTAGCTGCATGTGAAGTGTGAATTGAGATTTTTGCAAAGAGACTGTGATTGCAGATGGGCATAATGTTGTACCCTTGCATGAAATCTTGCTATTATTGTATAATGGTCAGACAGAGTGTGAAATGACTTATTACTTTTCTTTTATTCTTTAATGAAGTTGGTTAGAGTAGCAGCACTACTGCTAGTCAATAGTAGTAAAGCACACACACAAAACTATGACAGGTGATGGCATATTAAATATTTATTTAGTTTTGACTTTTTTCTCCTAATTTTCATGAATATCCATATGCAAACGGAAGCATCTCTTTATCTATATAATACAAATTTGCACTGATTTGAGTATCTGCACCTACCATTATTACCCTCTATAAATACTACATAAGGCATATAAAATATTTCAACATCCAAGAAAATTTCAGAACACTTTTAAGTGTTTAAAAATGCTGTAATGCTTTTAGGCTGATTTCTGCATGGAATTGCGATTTGAAAACTCTATTTGGAGTTATATGGGTAACATTGAAATATCAGCTTATCATTATAGTGGCTAGAAGTGCTTTATGGAACAGAACATAATAAAACCCATTACAAGGCACACTCTAACATGGCTTGCGTTATGGGGAAGATCAAATCAGTTATTCTGCTTTGTAATATGGAGTACATATCTTTTCTTCTATTACACATATCTTTCTTTATATCACATAGCCCATAATGTAAATGTTTCTTTACTTCTCAATATTAGCATCACAAAAGATAATACCTTGGGTTTTAGGAGTCAAAGAGAAACAATGCCACCATGTTAAAAGCAAAACAAAACAAACAAAACACCCTCTCTCAGATACATAATCAATCTTCTGGCTCCAGATGCTCATGTTAGAAACACTAATAAATACACATTTAATAAATATTTGATTTTGGAGATTAGACTTTTTATTCATTATAGAAAATTTTTATATGGCATGTGAGATTCACAGTCATAATGCATTCACTTGATACTCTTTTTAAAAGTTTATTTCATTATGTTATTACAGTTCTCCTAATTTTCCCCCCCTTGCCCTCATCCACCTGGTACCCCCCTTCCCTCCAGCGATACCCTTACCCTTAGTTCATGTCCATGGGTCGTGCATATGAGTTCTTTGGCTTCTCCATTTCTTATGCTATTCTTAACACCCCCCCTGTATATTTTGAACCTACCAATTATGCTTCTTAATCCCTGATCTTTTCCCCCATTCTCCCCCTGCCCCCCTCTAGCTGATAATCCTTCAAATGATCTCCATACCTGTAATTCTCTTCCTGTTCTGGATGTTTGCTTAGTGGGGTTTTTTTTTGTTTCTTTTTAAAAGATTCAGTTGTTGATAATTGTGAATTTGTTGCCTTTTCAGTGTTCATGGTTTTGATCTTCTTTTTCTTAAATAAGTCCCTTTAACATTTCATGTAATAATGGCTTGGTGATGATGAACTCCTTCAGCTTTAGCTTGCCTAGGAAGCATTTTATCTGCTCTTCAAGTCTAAATGATAGCTTTGCTGGATAGAGTAATCTAGGTTGTAGGTCCTTGCTTTTCATCACTTTGAATACTTCTTGCCAGTTCCTTCTTGCCTGCAAAGTTTTTTTTGAGAAATCGCCTGATAGTTTTATGGGAATTCCTTTGTATGTAACTCTCTACTTTTCTCTTGCAGCTTTTAAGACTGTATCTTTATCTTTAAACTTTGGCATTTTAATTATGATGTGTCTTGGTGTGGTCCTCTTTGGGTTCAACTTGTTGGGGACTCTGTGCTTCCTGGACTTGTATGTCTACTTCCTTCCCTAAATTAGGGAAGTTTTCTTTCATTATTTTTTCAAACAAGTTTTCTTGCTCTTCCTCTTCTCCTTCCAGCATCCCTATGATTCGGATGTTGACACATTTGGAGATGTCCCAGAGTCTTCTTATACTAACATTTTTTTTTTTTTGAATTCTTGTTTCTTGTTTCTGCCCTGGTTGAGTGTTTATTTCTTCCTTATGTTCCAAATCATTGATTTGAATCCTGGCTTCTTTCCCTTCACTGTTGGTTGGTTCCCTGTAGATTTTTCTTTTTCTTTTCTTTTCTCATTAAACTTTGTTTTAATGGGTCTCAAAATCCTGTGACAGATTTTGGTCAAGTTGTTTCTGTTCAAAAGTACTGATTTTAAAATCTAGTAACTTTAAAACTGCCACACACATACAAAAACCAAATGGTCCACAAACATTCTCCTTACCTTCTGGTTTTATGATGCATTACAATCATTAAACAGTCCTTTACTATTAAACTTAACTGGCCAATTGGGACAAACAGTTCTGAGACTGTTCATCCACCACTGATTAAGACTGAGGTGGCAGGTGTTGGGGACAATATCCATTTAGCCTTCTGAGCTTTCTGGGCAGACTTGGTGACTTTGCCAGCTGCAGTTGCCTTCTTCTCTGTTGCTTTGATGACACCAACAGCAACTGTCTGTCTCATGTCATGAACAGCAAAGCAGCCCAGAGGAAGATAGTCAGAGAAGCTCGCAACACACAGGGGCTTGCTGGGAACCGTATCAATGATGGCAGCATCACCAGGTTTCAAAAACTTTGGGCCATCTTCCAGCTTTTTCCCAGAACGATGATCAATCTTCTCCTTCAGCTCAGCAAGTTTGCAAGCAATGTGAGCTCTGCGACAATCCAGAACAGGTGCATATCCAGGTGATGGTTGAAGATAATCACCTCAGATGTGAAGCCAGCTGCTTCCACTGGTGGGTCATTTTTGCTGTCACCAGCCACATTGCCACGATGAACATCTTTGACGGACACGTTCTTCACATTGTCCCCCAGGAAGAGCTTCACTCAAAGCTTCATGGTTCATTTCAACTGACTTTACTTCAGTTATAATGTTGACTGGAGTGAAGGTGACCACCATGCCAGGTTTGAGAACACCAGTCTCCACTCAACCCACAGGGACAGTACCGATAGCATCAAATTTCTTAGACACCCTGGAGGAGCAGATGCAAGGGCTTGTCAGTTGGACGAGCTGGTGGTAGGATGAAATCCAGAGCTTCAAGCAGCATGGTTCCACTGGCACTGCCATCTTTACGGGTGACTTTCCATCCCTTGAACAAAGGCGTGTTAGCACTTGGTTCCAGCATGTTGTTGCCTTTCCAACCAGAAATTGACACAAATGCTACTGTGTCAGGGTTGTAGCCAATTTTCTTAATGTAGGTGCTGAGTTCTTTATAATTTCCTCGTATCTCTTCTGGCTGTAGGGTGGCTCAGTGGAATCCATTTTGTTAACTCTAACAATCAGCTGGTGTTAACAAAATGGATTACCCAGCGTGTAAGCCAGAAGGGCATGCTCACGGTGTGCCCATTCTTGGAGATCCCTCTTCAGATTCTCCAACACCAGCAGCAACATCCAGGACAGCGCAGTCAGCCTGGGATGTGCCTGTAGTCATGTTTTTGATAAAGTCTCTGTGCCCCAGGGCGTCAGTGATGGTCACATAATACTGGCTGGTTTCGAATTTCCTCAGGGAGATCTCGATGGTGATGCCACACTTGCGTCCAGCTTTCAGTTTATCCAAGTCCCAGGCATACCTGAAGGAGCCCTTCCCCATCTCAGCAGCCTCCTTCTCAAATTTTTCTATGGTTCTTTTGTCTATCCCACCACATTTGTAGGTCAGATGGCCAGTAGTGGCAGGCTTGCCAGAATCTATGTGTCCAATGACCACAGTGTTGATGTGAGTCTTTTCCTTTCCCATTTTGGCTTTGATTTAGTGGTGGTTTTCGTGACATCTGTGTTTTGGCAGCAAACCCACTGCGGGGAAAAAAAAAGTGATTTTTCTTTATTTCACTTAGTATAACCTTCATTTCTTCCTTTATGTTATTCCCATACTCAATGAGTTCTTTGAGCATCCTGATCACTAATGTTTTGAACTCTGCATCTGATAAGTTGGTGATCTCCGTTTTGTTTAGTTCTGTTTCTGGGGTTTTGTTCTGTTCTGTTCTTTCATTTGGGCCGTATTTCTATGTCTCCTCAATTTGGCAGCCTCCCTGTGTTTGTGTCTGTGTGTTATGTAGAGGTGCTTTGATTCCCTGTCTTAGTAGCGTGGCCTATTTTCGAAAAGGCGCTTGTAAGCTGTGTGGGGTGGAGCCTTAGGTACTTGCTAGGGCAGGATGACCTGCTTCCCTGCTTTGTGGCTCTGTGTAGAGGGAGGGCTAGGACAGGGAACTGTGCTGCTACGTGGCTTCTGGAGGTTTACCTGGCACTCGCCCCTTTTCCAGTCACTTCATCCACTCCCCATATGCAACTGGCGCCCTTCTAGTTGTTGCCTTGGTGTTGAATCCCAGAGTGGGTGGGTTTGTGTATGTTTCAAGACTGTGTGGGCCCTTTAAGCAGTTTCCTGAAAATCCAGCAGTTTCTTCCATAGCCCCAACTCCCACTTGGTTTTATAGTCAGAAGTTATGGGGATTTATTTTCCTAGTGCTGGAACTCTGGGCTGTGTGGTCTGGCCTGGGGCTGGGATTGCTCCCTCTCAAGGTATCCCCCCTGATTTTTATCCAACACACATGAATGTGGGTCCACCCATGCCTGTTCCACCACTTTTGCTGCCTCTCCATGCCACACTGTGCCTCTCCACCTGTTTCCGTGTCTCCACCCACCTACCCGTCTGGGTGAATGTGGCTTCTTTAAATCCTTGGTTTTTGGACTTCCATACAGTTTGATTTTCTGGGAGTTCTGGGTGTTATTTGTTTTGAGACTTAGTTGTAATTCTTTTTGTGATTGTGTGAGGAGGTGAAGTGTGTCTACTATGCCTCCATCTTGACCTCTGGTACTCTTGATATGAATAATAAATGTTTAGAAAAGACACAGATTAGTTTTTAATATATCCTCTTAATTTGCAAGTTTAACTTTTTTTAAAAACTTAATTTAGATTTGTTTGAATATTTCATATTAGTACATAGTTAGACCCTGATATAATAAAAGTTCTTGTTCTGTATTTGGATATAGTGAGAGTCAAATAATGTTCTTCAAAGTAATGCAGGTCACCTTAGAAACAACTTGGAACAACTGACCTAGAAAAGTAATATTTAGTCTTACCCCTCAACACCAGAGTTATTGCCACTTTCCCATACTTTTCTTTGGGTTAACTTACCGCATAGGCAGAAAGAACTGCATGACAGGTAGCTCCTCATTACTCAAAAAACAAAGTGATATATTTATTTAGATGAAATATGGAAATATCACATGTCATATGACCTTTTTCCATTTCTTTTTATGGACAAATGTTATTTTTTACTAGAAACTTCATTTTTAAAAATTTAAAAGTTTTCTTTTTTTTACTTTTAAATTACGCTTTAAAGTCAATATAATTCTGTATTACTAGAAAACTTTTAAAGTGACTGTAGTCTAAGATGATTGTGGAGTGAATGTTGGAGTTTCTCAAGATTGTTTTAAGAATATATGTAGTATAGATAATTGTGGATAGTGTGTATTTTTGAAGGACTTGAATTTGTGAGGTATCTTGATTCTGTATGTTTGAGGCATCAGTTTTAGGAAAGACATGCACTTCCACTGTTTACGTGGTGACTTGGTCATGTCTATAGAAAACTTGACTTTTGGTAACTGTAATTAGTAACCTCTCTCTATTCCCTAGAGTGTAATGCTGTGATTGGCTCGCAGTCTGCTAAAATCAGCCCTTCTATAGCGATGTGAAAGTAAATCTATATCAAAGAATCCATTATGTGTTACACAGATGAGAATATGATTTACTGCTTTATGAATTTCAGACTTTTAAAAAGTTGGTTGAGTTGTATCTGTTGCAGTTACCTGTGACATTTTAGGAATCACATACAACTTAACACCAATATTGTAAAACTTTGAATACTGCTTCATTAAGAGAAATTTTCAGCTTGCCATGAATGCTAAGTATACACATAAACATTTATCTCAACTAATTTTTTTGGCTGATCACTTTACCCTTGAGGTTTCTTTCCTAATCTCATTCTAGGATGAGAGACATTAGTTGCTGTGTTTCAAAATACTTGATGGTAGTTTCTTTAGCAAGATGAGAACTATTCTTTGTGGGTTGGTCAGGGAATGATGAAACACTCAAAGTCTGCTTATTAAAGAAAGTGTTATCACATTTCTTTCTTGCCTAGTGCTGGTTTCTAAATTCCGGCTTTGTTGTCAAGAACATTAATCTGCACAAACTCCCTGATCATAACTAGTGAATTAACATATAACATTATCCACAGTATGTGTTATATGCACATTTTTTGTCTCCAGTCTCTAGGTTAGTGCCCAGTGTAAAGTACGGGCTCAAAGAAAGTTTATATCCTTGAATGTAAAGTCACTGATTAACTAAAAACAGCATATCCAAGTGATGTTTGCTAATTGATACATATTCCCTAACAGGAGGAATCATGCCTGATCTTTCCTTTTATTTCAAGTACCTGGCACATTAGCTCGAGAATCCTAAGGGTACAATGAATACTTGTTACCATTATTTACAACAGTGGTGGTGGAGTACAATTTTTTAAAAAAACTTAATTTTAATTTTCACTTGGTCTTTGGCTAACACTTTGTAGATGTCAGTGAGAAGAATAGGATCTGGTAAAACTGTACCAGTTATGTGACATCAATTTATTCTTGAATTCATTGCGCTAGCTGCCTGCTTTCTAATCAAACTCATCCTTTTTTCATAGCCCTGAATTAGTTTGTGCCTCACTAGACTTTTCTTATTGCTGTTGTTAATAAGGTGTGGCAAGTAGAGAAATGCATGGAATACACTTCTTACAACTCTTTTCTAAAAATAAACCTTTCTAATAGGGATTAGAATGAAGGACAGTATCAGGAACTGACTCTACTTTCCACTGAGTTCTATATTGTAAATTGCATTGGTAAGTAAATTCGGGCATCTATATAAGCTAAGAAAAGAAATAAAGAGACCTTTAGCTTATTAACAATATTCTTAACGGGATAATGGCAAGTGGGAAAATAAATTGAGTTGGCAATTTAAGTTATAATTCAAAGAGTAAACAGAAGCAGCTAAATTTCATGGTTAATGGTAGTACTATTGAAACAAGGCTGTTGGAAGACACTGTTAATGAAAACAGTGACTTTCAAATGAAGCTACGTTTAGCAACTATTTTTCACTAGAAGTATTTGGCATGATGTTTGGGTTCAAAATTACTATTCTGTATTGCTTAATGCATGGTGAACTGGAATCTGCAATGAGTGTGGCAGGAAAAGAGAGAAAATGGTTTCTTTTTCATGTAAGAAAGCTCACATCCAAATTCTCTTTGTATTTTACCACACCCGTATTTTAAGATGCTTGGAGAACAAAAGGGCACCAATAGAGTAAAATCTGTAAAATCTTGGTAGGTATTATTTATGTATTATTATTTTATTGGAAAAGATGTGAAAATATGAAGAATTAGAAAACAGAACATCTAAAAGGAGTTACAATGAATCACATCTCAAAATAACACCCAAGGGAATAAAAATGTAATGACAACACATTTTCATTATTCTAAAGACAACTTCTGTCTGATGGTTAAACCCTATTCATTAGCTATTTTAGCTACTTACCAGAGGAATAAGACTGTAATAAGTAGTATTTTCTTCCAAGGATAAAATAGAACTAGTATCATTTTATTTGGTGATCTTTTGGTCCTCTAAAGTTACATAGGAAAGAGTGGAGCGTAAGTGGAAGGAATATATGAAGATACTTCATATGGGGACTTCACATTTCCTAGATACTTTAGGTACAAAGATATTTGAGGAAAAAAATTGAAGAAGCAAAATAGGAACCTCAGAGACATAACTGTCCCCAGAGAACTACAATGATTCATAATTCACAAGAGAGTAAAGCTGAAGTGGATCATACTTTTATTGTACAAATGGGATTAATATTGTATTTCATAGATACAACATGTATATAACAAAGAAGACCACATTTAAATTTACTTCTACTATTTTAAGGCTTAGGAGAAAGAGCATTAGAATATTTTTAAGCTTCCAGATTAAAAAAGACCAATGGTTATTACTGTCCAAAGGCGCATATAACTTGAGAATTATTTCAGTGTTTTTCTTAAGGCTCTGAAATCTATTCAACACTGTGTCACATTACTGTGATTCATGTTTATTTTTTTGTGAAACATGGAAATATGTGATCACCTTTTCAACTTAGACATTGTTTTGCTGGCATATACCCGTGCAGGCTATCTGTTTCTTTTCTGAGTTATAACTCCAGGAATGAAGCAGATCCTAAAACATTGACTTGCATGTACATCCTAGATACCTCTGTGAAAGGTGTGTACTTCTAAAACAGTTGTGAAATTAATTGTGGACAGTAAAAGAGCATGGCAAATAGATTACTCCGTCAATACCCTGAGGGGTACTAGAGCCAATTTTCAGTCATTCTACCATTTTCCATTTTGTACGTCGATGCCTTTTCTCTGTTTTCTTTAACTCTTTCATCTTTCCTTCCACTCCTTCTACTCTCTTTTTTAAAAAATCCATTATATCTAATTTAATACTTTCTTCATTCTTCTGTGTGTGATAATTGATTACTCATCTATTTTTTGACCCAGACTCTAAGCCTTTTGAGGATGTATAATACACATTTAAAAAATTTTCCCCAGTGCCTATCAGAGATGCTCAATAAATGCTGATTGAGTTCCCATGAGCTAATATTCTTATCTTGCAAATTACATAGGAGGCTGTTAGGATCATTGAACTGTAGAATACGGATGTTTTTCTCTTTTTTGTATCTGGAAATATAGATTCAAATTTCTCATTAATTTTGACATAGTCTTTAAGGATAATTGGCTTGGATTGGTTTGGCCTTCCCTACAGCTTCTTATTTGCCAAATGGAGCTTGTGGTTTGTGATGATTTTCTCCAAAATGTAAGGCTGGAGATTAACCCTCTATTTTTTTTTTTTTATAGCAGCCAAGAAAGCCTGAAATACAGCATGTTAGAAAGGGGAATTGGAGCTGTGAAATCTTATGAGCCAGCTCTTTCCTAGAAAAATGAGAGAGAGAGAGAGAGAGAGAGAGAGAGAGAGAGAGAGAGAGAGGGGCTTTGGGAAAGTGTAATTAAACTTACTGGTGAAATGTCTGAGAAATGTAATAGTTGGCATTCACCAACTATTTGACTATTCTAATGATTATGAATTCATTGTAGGTATTTATTAAAATTTTCTTTTGGCTCCCAGCTTCCTGTTCATTTATCTAATTTGAAGGAATAATTGGAGAGCTTTGGTCAATGAATATTAAAATGTGTCTGGTTTCCTTATATCTTCCGCTAAGGTTCTGTCCAGCGTTTCTCTGCAATGCCAAATGAACGGGGAATCCTGGCAGAGAGTCTTCAGGCTTTGGCAGTAGAGGGTGGGCCTAGATTTTCTCAACTGCCCAAATATTTTGTGGCTTTTAATCTCGGCAGGTATCGCCTTCTCTTCCATAGCAACAGTGCATTTGGGGTATTACTGTTTGTTTGTTTGGTTGGTTTTTTCTCCTACCTCCTGTGGGAGAATACCACTATTTCTGAGCTGGGATAAATCAAGTCACTGGCTAGAATTCAGTATGGCCCTGTTAGACCCTATTTCTAGAGGGCAGAGTTTGATATAATACTCAAAGGTAGGCTTCCTCCTGCCGCTCCCTTAGGGACCTAGGGAAAAATACAACCAAATTAAATAGAATGCCAAGTTCTAGCCTGTATTCCTGTTGTGGGCTGAGTTAAAAATATTTTCCTTTAAGAAATAGGTACAGATAAAAGTACTGTGTCAAGAACAAATCCTCAGTTTTAAGGTGATTTCCACAGAAGACCATTATTAAACCAAAAGCTTACAATGGATAATAATCTGAAATCTAAATAACATAAAACTACTTTTTTAGAGGACTTCACTAAAAGCATTTTATGATACATGGATTGCTTAACTGTGAACATTTCCAGTGATTGGTGCAACCCTTTGCCAATGAATGACAAATTTACATACACATCATGTCAGCCAGCAATATTTTGCAGCTTTAATTGCTTTAGCTTCAGGCATTCCATGTCAAAATAGAGTGTTGAATGTCCTGCAAGTTGCTCTGTTTCTTTGCAACTTTAAATTAGTCTGTAATTTGCTAGTTTTTTTCTAATGCATTGTCCATTAAGTTCTTTAATAATTTATAATATAAAATGTATGATGCAACTTTAAATAACATGGCAGCTTCTTTTTAGAATGTTCTGGGTGTGTATCAAGAAGACCAAAAAACTTGAAATTCATTTGCATGAAGGGTTTATATTATATCTTAGTTAAAGATATGCTCCTTTATGTTGCTAAAATTTTGTCTTAATATAAATCTTACTGTTTATACTAATATGTATATATGTAATCTAATACTATTTTTAAATTTTAGGTAAAATAACTCCAAGTAAATAATATACTCCATTAAAAGGGAAAAGGATAGTATTCTTTATACTATGTGACCAATTATATTTTAATAATAAAATTGATTTTAGTCAGTGAAGTCTAAGGGAATAAATGAGATGAGAAAAATTGTTTGTGCCCAGTTAGGTAAGCCAATTTCAGAAAAGATGTATCAATACAGAAACACAATCTTTAATGTCTTTGGTTGTTATAAGTTTGAAATATGTTGAAAAAATAATCTACCTAGGTCTATACTCTATCACTTATCATTTTTAACTGTTAGGATTTTTACTTTTTGTTAATTTGTAAAGAATGACTCTTGTTCAGTAACAGTTTCTGATGTGGTACTACTATGTACATGTATATTGTATCCTGGGTATTAAGTTAAATGATTAGCAAAATTCATATAAATGTGTAAAAGCTAAAGAATGTGAAACAATTGCTCTTCTCTATTAATAATGCCATGTTCAAAGACAGATGATTCTTTAATTGTATAATATAGGACCATTGAAGATAAGATTCAAATGAATAATAACATATTCCTCAGTATATAGTAAATGTCTGTTTTCAAAGTAGTATTAGTCATCAAAGAACAAAATAGATTTATCTTTGTTTTTGAATACTCATATTTGCAAAAATGGTAACTTTATTTAAAACATTAAAAATAAAAATTTATATATCCATGGATTATAAATTTATTAAAAAAAGATTTTATTCATTTATTTTTAGACAGAGGGGAAGGGAGGGAGAGAGGGAGAGCACCATTAGTGTGTGGTTGCCTCTCGCGCCCCCTACTGGGGACCTGGCCCACAACCCAGACATGTGTGCTGACTGGGAATCAAATTGGCAACCCTTAGATTTGCAGGCAGGCACTCAATCCACTGAGCTACACATTGGCCAGGGCTTAATTTACTTTTAATATTATCCCCCTCTTCTGCCTTCCTCAAGTCATGAGGGTGTATTTTAAATGATTACATTTACTACTGAGTTCCCAGAGCACTCTTGGACAAGTTTAGCTACAATTTGGTTATTGGCTCTTTGTGATCCTTAAAAGAGGCTCAGACAATTACACAATTGATATCTTAAAAATTTTGGTGCACTGGAGGAATTTGTAGTTTAATCTGTTATCTAACAGTATACTCAAGACTATGTATTTATTTAACCTTTATTGTAGTTTTTTCCCCATTTTTGCATCAATAGTGCAAAAGGGTTCCCCTTTCTCCACATCCTCACCAGCACTTGTTTTTTGTAGATTTACTGATGGTAACCATTCTGATGGGTGTGAGTGATGTTTCATTGTGGTTTTAATTTGCATTTCTCTGATGATTAATGACGTTGAGCATCTTTTCATTTGTCTATTGACCATCTGCATGTCCTCTTTGGGGAACATTTGAACTCATAGAAAAAAGGCTATTGCCTGATTAAATAATGTGCAGAGATATTTAACTCAAAGTAGATATTATCTCTTTTGAAAAAAAGATTTTATTTATTTATTTTTAGAGACAGGGTAAGGAAGAACATCAATTGGTTGCCTCTCCCATGCCCCCAACCAGGGACCTGGTCTGCCACCCAGGCATGTGCCCTGACTGGGAATCAAACCAGCGACCTTATGCTCTGTGGTAGGTCACCCACCCCACTGAGCCACACCAGTCAGGGCTGATACTATCTTTTTAAATTGACTTTATTAGGGTGACATTGGTTCACAAAACCATACAAGTTTCAAGTGTACCACTCAATGAAACATCATCTGCATACTGCATTGTGAGTCCATTGCCCAAAGCAAAGCCTCTCTCCATCCCCATTTCTCTCCCTTTGCCCACTTCTGCCTACGCCCACCCCCTTTCCCTCTGGCTATCACCACACTGTTGACTGTGCCTGTGTGTCATGAATATATGTTTTTTTGCTTAATCCCTTCACCTCTTTCATCCAGTCCCTCAACTCTGCTCCCCTCTGACAGCTGTCAATCTATTCCATGTATCCATGCCTCTCTATTTTGAACAAAATAAACTGACAAAGTAGAAACAAAGGTTGCTATCATCTCTTGATAGTTCCTCATGTGAAAGAACACTTCACACTTCAATGGTATTTGTGAATCAACCATAATACTTACTGTGGGATTTAAAAAACAATATATAATGACACCACTGTATTTAGAGTATTCGAGTACCATAAAAAAAAGTTTGCTTCACCCTGGCTGGTGTCGCTCGGTGGATTGAGTGCTGGCTTGTAAACCGAAAGGTCATCCCTTCGATTGCCAGTCAGGGCACATGCCTGCATGGCAGGCAGGGTCCCCAGTTGGGAGTGTGTGAGAGACAACCAATGGATGTATCTCTCTCTCTGTCTTTCTCCCTTCCCCTCACTCTAAAAATAAATAAATAAAAATCTTTAAAAAATAGCATTATAAAAAAAAACTTGCCTAGAGTGGCTTTAATATTTCATTTTTTGGAGGAGTATCTTAAGAGAAAAGTTGATAAGGGTATATATATTTTGAGATGGTAGCATTTCCCCCCTACTGTAAGCTTAAATGATCACCTATCAATAAAGCACATTTAAAAAATTTTTATTTTTTAAAGACAGAAGGATTAAAAGAGAACACATGTGTGGAAAACTCAGGTTGTGCCTTGCTGGCATTTGATGAGCTCAGATTTTATTCTGTGACTTACAATGTGAAGTGAGGAACCTGTAGCTACCTTGACTTATGAAACCTGAATTAAGTGGTAGTTGCAAGCATTTTTAACTTCGTGTTTTCTGAACTGCCTGAAATAAATTTAGAAGAGAGAGAACATAGTGTAACAAACAGTAATAACTCCTTCATTGCATTAGAAAAAGCATATTTGGATAATCAAATAAATTGGGGTTATCGACAATAACATAAATCTCTCATTTCTCTGTTTATTGAATTTCTGATAGAAAATGTGGCTAGTAAATTTTATGAAGCAATGTTGAGATAAATGTGGCCTAACAATTCTAAGAGGAAACTCCCTACTGTTTGTTAATTTCTAGAACGTCCATGGCAATTAGAACAGTTATCCCCTAAAAAAGGAGAAAGCTGTGTAAGTAAAAATCAATTTTTCTTCTGCTTGCTTCCTCAGGCCCGGGCCCTTCTCTTGTTATCTTTTTGGAATCCCAAGGAATAACTCGATACTCCATCACATGCTCGGGTTGGGGAGGGCACAGAAAGGGTGAGGGTGGGTGCTGGTGGCTACGTTTCTGTATTGAATTTAATTTTTCATTGATAATTAGATGCTCAAAGCCACCTGATATATTTGACCAGCAGGAAACAAAAGCCCACTGATTGACTCAGGGGATGCGAGGGATCGGCCCCCACTGTGCTCACACAGCAGCTCCACAAAGACTAAAAACAAGAGCTGTGGCAAATTGGATCACCATACAAGTTCCAACTGGCCCATTGTGTACAAGTAGTAAATTGGGAGCTGATATTTTTGAGAACAATTTATTAGCAAAGCTTGGTGTTTTACTCTCTCCTTCTCCCACCCTCCTCCAGCTTGGCCTTAGTGTTTGTTTGGTTTTTTTTAACTTTATTTGTTTGTTCTTTTAGCAAACCACTGTACCAAGTTAGATGAGCAATCTAAAGCGCCTACAAGAAATTCAGGTAATTATCTAAAGACTTGTCCATACTAGAAATGTAGTGATTATATGTGACAAATTGAATAAAAAAATTTCAGGGATCTTAACAGGCATTTATGTGTGCATAATCTTACAAAAGGTGAAATGCGAAAAAAAAAAAAAAAGAAAAATATTTTAAAAATTTAATCCTATTGCTGCATGTATTATTAAGATTTTTAAATGAAGCTGCCTCAGAGACAGTTTCTGGCAGAGTGAACAGTTCTAACCATTTAGTACAAAAAAGGTGTGAAAAAACTAGCCTGTGGCCAGTTAGCAGAAACTGTAGTTAGGCAAGCCCGGGCCTGCATGTCTTACAGAAGAATTGATAACTCTGGGTGTTTTTTTTTTTCAATTTGAGTAATGCACAGAGGGAAAAATGCAGTCTGCTTCATTAGTTGCTTATATATGTTCCATCTCTGAGATTTTTAGCTTTGATGAGTTGGGAATATGGAATTATTGCTACTACCAATATCATAGGGAAAGGTATCCAGAAGCTTGTATAACTGCAAAAAAATAAGTTTATATTCATCTTTCACAGTAAGGCTCTTGAGATGATACCAATTCATTTTATGGCTATTTATTCATCTGATCTGTTATGGGGCACTACCACATATGGTATATTTTTGTTTCTGTGCTCTTCCATTTTCACCCAGGTCATAAACTAATTCTACAGCTAATGAACTGATTTGGTGAGAAGAGCTCAGACTAACATGGTTAAATACTGTGTTCCAGCCGGAGAACGTCATGAAGACCATCATAGAGAGGGTATAAGCATGTCATTATTTTGTTTCGGAGTATTAGGACTCAACCATCAAATATTAATAAATGCAAATGGTGCCTAGTAATATATTAGGCATCGTAGGGGATGAGAAGAGTATGATGTCCGGTTTCTGACATCCAGAAATTATCATTTTATAGGTAAACAGAAGATAGCAATGTAAAACAATTAGCAAACTATTAAAATGCAGAGGTTTTGAATATAATATTACAGAACTGTGGACATTTGAATGCCTACTTAGGCATTCTTTTAGAAAGAATTGTTGTGTGCTCTTCCTTAACCTGGTAGCCAGCATGAAGTGGGTGTGGTTATTATATATTTTGATTAAAAAATAAAAATATATTTTATAAAATTATAATTTATATTATATTATAAAACAAACATATATTAATATATTCTATGATAATAGAAGTATGTATTTCTATTTTTAAATTATAATGGAATTCAAATATATTATAAAATAAACATATATTTTTATATAGTCTATGACAATAGAAACACCGATTTCTATTACCAGAAAATTATAATGGAATTCAAAATTATTTTAATAAATTATAAAAAGTTCATTTGATTCTTGGGAACCAAAGCAGACAATAGAGACTCGGCGTTCAGAGATACTGAGTGATCGCGAAGGCCGGGGGAATGTCATTGGAAGATAATGGTATGTTGTAGAAAACTTCAATTGTTGCTCTTCCAGCTTGTTTAAGATGGAGAGATATTGAAGAGGAGCAAAATGAGGTATTTCTTAATAGCTCCTCATTGGGTTGCTGTGAGGATTAAATAAGATAAAGCATATCAGGTACCTGGCTTTTAACTAGCTTTTCAATAAATATTAGTTCTTTTAACAATAAAGCTGCCAGTAAAGGTCGAGCCTTTTCTCAGGACCTGGGGATAGAGAGAAAGTTGAAAGGGATGATACATGGTTTTTCTCTCTCGGCTCGTAGTGGCTGCAATGAACATGAATCTGATGGATGTGACCCTCTCTAATTTACCGGGGGCCCAGCCCCTGTGTTCTCCTTAATAGTCCTAGCACTGACTTCTAATATTACCCCCCTTTCCATCACCACAGGAAATAGACCTAATTTCCAGGACTTGTGGACTCCTCTCTTTTGCATTTGACATTTTTACCCTTCCTTCAGAGCTTCTAAAAATTCCCTTCTTTCCTTAGTTTCTGAGATAATCACTATCTCTTATTTTTCCCACCTTTCTCTCAGCTTCTTTTGATGAGTTCTCTTCTTCAACCAGCACGCACACTCCTCACTTTTTTTTCCCCCAGACCTGAATCTTATTCTCAAACCCCACTCCTTTTTCCTTCATATAGCCTCGTTAGGAGAGCCTCGTCCTCTCGTGAAACATCAATTTTCATGTGATGATGGACAATTCTCCATATCCAGCCCCAGCCTCTCCACTGGGCTCTGAAAATACATTTTCAATTTATTTCTCCTTCTATCTTCTGTAGTTGTCTTAAATTCAACGTGCCCACACAGAATTTATTTTTTACAGCAAAAATGTTACTTCTGTATTTGCTCTATAAGTTATTGCTCTTCCTGTCATAGGCGTCCTGTATTCCCTAAGTTAATGATCTTTCTATCACAGACTGTCCTGTACTCTCTCTTTAAGTTAATGCTATTCCTATCATAGGACGTCTAAATGTACCAGTTTGCCTGGGACTGAGGGGTTTACCAGATATGAGACCTTCAGTGCTAAACCTGCAAAAGTCCTGGGCAGTCTGGGACTATTTGGTCACCCTGACCAGACATATCTGAGTTTTCCTCCACTTTTCCTTTTCCCTTACCTCCTACCTCTAATTAGTTATCAAGCTCTGAGTATCGTATCTCAGAAATTTATCTTGGAACTTTCCTCTCTTTTTCACTCAGTATGACTGCTTTCTTGTATTAGAACCCCACCTGGCATTCTTGACTATAACCTCGTTCATCTTATACACTGCCTGAGCAGTCTGCTTAAATACAGATCTAATCATCACGGTACTATTAAACAATAAACCAAAAAGTTAAGAAGGGATAAATCCTCGGAGAAAATTGAGTTTGGCTATCGACTAGAAGGTTTTGGCTCTTCCACCTGACCGCAAGAGCCCTGTGACTGTGCAAGGAACTGACGGTAACCTCGGTATAATAGATCTCTGTAAGAGATCAACGCAATTTTCTCCTCAGCATCTGGATCAATGTTTCTCCTCTGCCTGGGCAGCAGTGCTTGCTTTTTAAAAATTGCTATGGGAACATCAACTTGTATTATACTCAAATCAAAATAGAACCAAAATATTCTGTGATTATCTATACAAAGAACCAGGTATTAGTGATATGATAAGGAGATAAGAAATAGCAGAGAATATAAATTTTCATCAAAAACAAACAAGAAAATTTTCAGCTTGGGTATATTTGTATTCTCTTAACCAAACCCAAAGCAGTTCATCTCCCTGCACCCTACTCGAAAAACTGTCTCTTGTTTCAACCACAGTCTTACTAATAGTGACATCATTTATTGCTCACTACTAATATGCTTCATGCTCCATCACCATGTCTGGTACAAAAACTTGGAGAGTTTGGTGACATGTATATATTTGATACACACACACACACACACACACACACACACACACACAGTACTTGACATTCTATCCTTTAAGATGTGTAGCTTAATTCTCCTTCTGAATGTGAGCTGAACTTAGTGACTTGCTTCTAATGACTAGAATATGGTAGGAGTGACAGGGTGTGTCTTTCTCAACTAAATTATAAAAGTCATTGTGGCTTCTTCCTTGCTCTCTCTTGGATCACTCACTCTTGGGGAAGCGAACTTGCATGTCATGCGGATACTCACTTAGCCTTATGGAGATGTCTATCTGGGGAGGAACTGAGGCTCCCTAACAACATCTGGCACTGACTTGCCAGGCATGTGAGTGAATGTTCAGCTTGAAAGCAGATCTCCCAGCCCCAGCCAAGCCTTCAGGTGCCTGTCGCCCCAGCCACCATCTACACTGCATCCTCATCGGAGACTCTGAACCGGAACTACCCAGCTAAGCTGCCACCAGATTCCTGACCCATGAAACTACGTGAGAGAAAACATAAAACCACTAACTGTTGGGGTAATTTATTATGCACTAATAGATGACTAATACAGAGTAGTTTTGTTTGATTCTTTTCTGCTCCTTTCCTTTCAGTCCTTTTTACAAAGAATCAGACCTCCAGATCATAATACAGTTTTGCTGATTCTTCTGCGAAGAAGCTATATTCTTCCCCCTTCAACTGTATTTACTGCTCTGTTATATTCCTTCATCTTTGAATTCATATTTTCTCATTCACTCATTTTGTGGGCCTTTCTATCCTCCACTTGCATGAAGAAAATTCTCCATAGATCTCTTGCATTTTAGAATATTTTGTGAGCAGAAACCCTAACTACCATTTCGTTCTTTTCAAGGATGCATGTTTGCTTATGGTCCCATGTAATGGGATAAAGATCACACAGGTTTGCTTACCGCCAATTAGGTCTAAAAGATTTGGGTTTTATAAGTTTAGTATTTCTCAGCTGTGATGCAAATCTACTGTCTGTGCAAGATCCATGTGACACTTAGAGAGTAAAAGGTAACTGATGCAAAAATGACACTTGTGTGGCTGGCAGGGCCATGGACAATTAGGTCCTTTGTCTCTGATGCAGGATCTCATGACTTCTGCAAGCTAACTTGTCAGACTGCACATAAGGTAAAAACTCAGGCTCTTTATAGGTCTTGATAATTCTCAATCTCACAGAGAACTGCAATCATGTGCCTTTTACAATTAATCTTTTTATTTGTTCACCAAATTAAAATTGATAATACATGTTAAATCTCTAACTGCCTCTCATTTTGACTGCACTTTATTTTTTGATACATCTTAGCAGATGCTTCGGCAAGGTAAATCTCAATGACACCTTTCTCATGTCTGCCTTCGCACTCTAGAAGGTGACATTATTTTTGTCCGTTACCTCTTCCCCTTATTCTTTTCCACAGAGCCATGACACCTACCACTTACAAGATAAATGTGTAAAACTTACATCTTCTGGGAAATATTTACCCATTGTTCTTTATCTGATTCTAGTTGCTTCTTCCTTGCTTTCTCCTGTTTCCTTCAAGTTCTTCACTTTTGTATGTTACACAACAGTAGTGAATTGTAGGCATAAATTTATGGTTTTTAAAAGTCATATCATCCCCCATATTGCTGTATTTTCTCCTGCATAGAATGAGAAGGCAAGAGACTTGGAATTTGTTCAAGGGCGAGAAACGCCGATCTGGACAGAGAGCGCTTTACACTGAGGTCAGTTACCCGGTGTCAGCAGACCCTGATGTTCTTCCCTGGGGTAGTCTGAGCCTCCTCTGGGGACGCTGCCTTGTGTTTTGAACATAGGCTTAGAAACAATCACTGAAATAGCTGCAGTCCTCGGAAGCAGATGGCAACCCTTGGAATGGCCTCTGGCTGCCGCTGCAGAGCCTTTCCTCTTTTCTAGTCTGTCTTTCTTACCCGTCTCAGCCTTTATCCAAGACTTTTTACTTTTTCCCTCAGGCTCCTGTAGTTTAAGTCATCTTCCAGAAAAAAAAAAAAATAACCACCAAAGCTCTTCAATCTTTTGTCCGTTGAATAACCCTTCAGTTCTCTTTCTTATGCCCTTTAATGTTCTCTCTCAGCTAAGATTGGGCTCCTTGGTTTCATATTCTATTCCCTGTGGGAAAGCATTAAAAATAAGAACGAAACAAAAAAGTTTTACTCCAAGGAGAATATTTTTTGGGGTCTTTTCTTTTTGATGTTTAATCTATTCTGCAAACAGAATTTTGGTTAATCTGTCCTTCACTCTGTATATCTGAACTCCTGGAAGTTCAGTCCTTGTGGGCAGGTTTTTTTTTTGTGTTTTTTTTTTTGGCAACTTTTATAGACATAGCCTTTTAGGGATCATCTCTCTTCTCCAGACCCATTCTGCTTCAGGCTCTTGAACTTGAAGCAGCACATGCTTGTGTGTGTGTGCATGTGCACATATCAGAAAGAGAAAAAGAGTTTTCTCACCAAGCAGGCTCTTTCAAGTGTCCTCACCTAGTTTCAGAATCTGTGAGTAGGGTGAGGAGACAGAGGGTGAATTTTTCCCCTGATGGTTCACATGACCAACAGCTTCTCCAGTTCTGTAATGTTATAAGATAGCAGTTTTCCCTACCAGTTTCTTGACTTGCCATTCTGTAATTTGCATAGTCCCAAATTGCTAATATGTAAAGTAGTCAAGAGTAAAATTAAGGCTCATTTTAATGTTGTGACCACACAACTTAGGGAGTTATAACTAAATGTATTTTATTGATAAAATGAGATAATATATGGAAAATGTGATATAAACTTCTTTTTGATACTACTGTTCTTTTAAATTGCTATAAAACCCAATGAAAAGAAATTCCATTGTGTCAGAAAAGCCTATCAGTTTGTGAAAGTAGAAAATATTCTTATTTCTTTTATTTTATTGCAGACTTGTATTTTCCTAAACTTAAAAAATATTTTTTACATGCGACTTTCAGAAAAATATTAACTAAATACACGTAGACTTTTTCACTTGACATTTCTGTATTTGAAGGTTTTTTGCCTTGGGCCAGAGTATTACCTGCCTTATACATTATAAATTTTCTAAAAATTACCACTTAACTACAAGAGACATTTGGCTTAAATTGTCATGATCTGTCTCATAGTGTCTGCTGAAGAAATGCATGTATTTGTAAAATTATGAAATATTTCAAACATACAAAAAAGAAAATAGGGTAACACAAATTCAGATTAAGCCTATTCATGTGTTTCCAGTCTTGCCCCCAATCCCATGCTCCTCTCTCCTTTTTTAGAGGCACACTTAATTTTACTGTATCACAGGTTGGGTTCTCCAGAACACAGGCTCTGAGACCCTGAGATTGATATGTGGAGGCTTTTTTGTGAGATGCTCTCAGGAGACACCCATGTGAAGGGTGAGGGACGCTAAATTGGGTAAAGTTAGGAGAAGCTAAAGTGTGATACAGTCACGGCAGATGTTTCCACTGATCCTGAAGCTGGGGTAGCCCCACAAAATTGTCTCAATTGAAGCTAGGAGGCCAGGTCTGTGTACTCCGCACTGCATACAGTCTTTCCCTGGGGAGGAGGTATAACCGTGGATAAAACAGCTTTTCTCTGCTGAGTCCTAATTCTGGCCTTTATGCTGCTATAAACATTCATGTGCAGGTTTTTCTGTGAACAGTAGTTTTCATTTCTCTAGGATGAATACATGGAAATAGGATTTCTGTGTTTCCTTTTTTTTAGGCTTTTAAAAAAATTTATTTTTTCAATTGATTATGCTATTACAATTGCCCCAATTTTTACTCCTTTGCCCTCCCCCTCCCAGCATTCCCTACTGCCTCCGGTGACCCACCCTCCTATGTTCATGTCCATGGGCCATACATAGAAGTTCTCTAGCAACTCCCTTTCCTATACTTGCTCTTAACATCCCTCTACCTATTCTGTAACTACCAATTTGTACTTAAACCCCTTCACCTTTTTCACCCATCCCCCAGACCCTCCTCCCTGTTGGCCACCATCCCAATGTTCTCCACATCTATGATTCTGTTCCTGTTCTGGATGTTTGCTTAGTTTGTTTTTTAGATTTAATTGTTGATATTTATGTATTTATTACCAATTGAATGTTCATACTTTTCCTTATATTAGTCCCTTTAACATTTCATATAATAATGGCTTGGTGACAATGAACTCCTTTAGCTTTACCTTGCCTGGGAACCACTTTATCTGCCCCTCGATCCTAAATGGTAGCTTTGCCAGATGGAGTAATCTAGGTTGTAGGTCCTTGCTTTACATCACTTTGAATAGGCCTTGCCATTTCCTCTAGCCTGCAAAATTTCTTTTGAGAAATCAGCTGATAGTCTAATGGGAACTCCTTTGTAGGTAATTATCTGCCTTTTTCTTGCTGCTTTTAAGATTCTCTATCTTTAACCTTTGGCGTTTTAATTATGATGTGTCTTGGAGTGGACCTCTTTATATCCATCTTGTTTAGGACATCTCTGTGCTTCCTGGACTTGTACGTCTATTTCCTTCACCAAGTTAGGGAAATTTTCCTTCATTATTTTTTCAAATAGGTTTCCAATTTCTTGCTCTTTCTCCTTCTGGCATCCCTAAGATGTAAATGGTGGTACCTTTGAAGTTGTCCCAGAGGCTGCTTATGCTACCCTTAATTTTTTGAATTCTTTTTTCTCCTTGCTGGACTGATTGGATATCTTTTTCTTCCTTATGTTCCAAATGATTGATTTGGTTCTTGGCTTCATTCACTCCACTGTTGATTTCCTGTAAATTGTTCTTTATTTCAGTTAATATATCCTTAATTTCTGCCTAGGTCTTTTTATTTATTTATTTACTTATTTATTATTTTTTTATGCTGTTCAAGTACCCACTGAGTTCCCTGAGCATCCTTATAACAAGTGTTTTGAACTCTGCATCTGATAGATTGTTTATCTCCATTTTGTTCGGTTCTTTTTCTGGAGTTTTGACGTGTTCTTTCATTTGGACCATGTTTCTTTGTCTCCTCATTTTTGCAGCCTCGCTGTGTTTGTTTCTATGTATTAAGGTAGAGCTGCACTGACTCTGTGTCGTGGTAGCGTGGCCTACTGTAGCAGATGTTCTGTAGGGTTCAGTGGCATCGCTTCCCCTGTCTCCCAAGCTGTGTATTGGAGGTACTCCTTCCTCTTGTAGATGAGTTTTGATTGCTGTCAGCAGGTCAATGGGAGGGATTACCGAGCCCAGACAGATAGAAGGACTGGCTGTCACACCTGGCCAGCAACAACTTCCCTCCATGACTTGTATAGGTGGTTGGGCGGTACTCTGGCATTGTCTGTAATTGCTAGGTGTGTAGGCTCTGGGGTTTCCCTGGGTGGTGCAGGCCAAGACCAGCCCCTATCTGTGTTCTTTCTGGGGCTGGGGCCCCTTGGTGTAAGCTCTAAAGTGATCTGCTAGTGCTGAGCCTGGGGCCAGTCATCAAGTGTTATGGGGCTGGTCTCAGCTGTTGCTTGTTTGAGTGGATTTAGGATGATCTGAAGCCTGCACCAAGCCTAGCACTTTGTGTAGAAAAGCCATTGTTACCAGGGTGAGAGTGTTGCTTGGGTGGGCTGGTAAGTTGTCTGGGCTGGATGCTTAGGCAATTGTCAGGGCAGGGCTTACCGTGCAAGCAAGGTTGATGGAGATTCAGATATGGTGCCACTGCACTGTGACTCTGTGTTGGGGGAGGGCTCTGAAAAGGTACAACGGCTGCTGTCTGCAGTTCTGTCTGGGAAGAAGCTGTCCCCCAGCCCTCACCCTGATTCTAGATATTTCAGTTCCTCCCCACATACTGCTGGTGCCCTTCAAGCTGCTGCACTGGTGCTGGAACCCAGAGGGAGTGAGTCTGCCTAAATCTTTATGTGGTATGAACCCCTTTAAGAAGACAGGCCTGAGAACCCAAGTTTCTTCTGCTGACCCAACCCTCACTGGTTTTTACAGCCAAAAGTTAAGGTATTTATCTTTCTGGCACTGGATCCTTGGGCTATTTGGTTTGGCGGGGGGTGGATCACTCACTCCTGAGGTATGCCTCCATTTTATATCCACTGCACATGAGTTTGGGACCAGTTGGTTCTGCATCTCCCTGTCTCCATGTCTCCACCCCTCCATCCCTTCTACCTGTCTAAATGAATGTGGTTTCTTTAAATTCTTAGTTGTTGGACTTCCATACAGCTTGATTTTCTGATGGTTCTGACTGATGGTTGCTCTGTATTTTAGTTGTAATTTTGTTGTGGTTGTGTGAGGAGGTGTTTACCTATACCTCCATCTTGTAGCTTTTTAGATATATTGGGATCCTTAGATATATCAGGACCCTTCCTCAGAGGTAGACAGCTGAAGGTAGGCCCACTAGAAGTAGGATTTTTGAATCATATGGCAGGTGCAGTTTTAATTTAATAATTAAACCAAACTTTTCTGAAGTGGCTGTATCATATTGCATTCCTATCAGCAATGTGTAAGAGTGCCAGTTGCTCTAGCACGGGTGTCCAGCCTGCGGCCCATGAGCATCGTGCAGCCCAGGATGGCTGTAAATGTGACCTAACACAAAATCGTAAATTTACTTAAAACATTATGAGATTTTTTTGTGATCACATGTTGCAATGTATTTAATGTGTGGCCCAAGACAGCTCGTCTTCTTCCAGTGTGGCACAGAGATGCCAAAAGTTTGGACACCCTTGCTTACAGACTCATTAGCACTTGGCACTGCCTTTTTCAAAAATCTATTCTAATATACGTGTACTGGTATCTCATTGTGGTTCTAATGTGGAATTCCATAATATCTAATGGTGTAGAATGTCTTTTCATATGTTTATTTGACTTCCATATGTTTTCTTTGGTTCATACCTTTTTCCCATTAAAAAATAGTTGATTGTTTTCTTATTGCTGAGTTCTGTGAATTCTTTATATATTCTGAAAATGAATTGTTTGTCGGGTATGTGATTTACAAATTTTTTTCCCAATCTATGCCTTGTTTCCTCATGCCCTTTATGATTTCCTTCAAAGCACAACAGATTTTAATTTTGATAAAGTCCAATTTTTTAATTCTTTTCTTTTATGGATTGGTTTCTTAGTGTCCCATTTAAGAAGTCTTTGACTAATCCAAGATCATGAAGGATTTTTTTGTTTTGCTTTCTTCTAATAGTTTTATATTTTAATGTTTTAAATGTAGACCCATGATTCATTTAGAGTCAACATTTGTACATGATATTAGGTATAAATTGAAATTTAGTTTTTTGGAATATTTATGTCTGGTTGTTCCAGCACCATTTGTTGAAAAGACTGTTCGTATAGACAAATTCAGTTATAGTTGGAGACTTCAATACTGCTCTCCAAATAATCAATAGAATAATCAGACTGAAAAACAGAAAACATATAGGAAGTTTGAATACTACCAACCAACCTGACCTAATTGACGATTAAGAACACTATCGATCAACAGTAGAATATACATTCTTTTCAAGTGGCTATGGAATATTTACCAAGAGAGACCACATTATTAAATTCTAAAGAATGGAGCTTATCCCAATTCTGTTCTATGACCCTATCAGTATTAAACTAGAAGACAGTAACACAAGGATATCTGGAAAATACCCAAATATTTGTATATGAAATAACACACTACTTAATAATCCATGGGTCAAAGAAAAGTCTTAGAGAAATTATAAAGTATTTTTAACTGATTGAATATGGAAAAAATGACATGAAATTTGTGGCATATAACTAAAGCAGTGCTTACAGGGAAGTTTATGGTATGTATATGTTAGAAAAGAAGTACATATATCAAATCAATGATCTGAGCTTTCCCGTTAAGAAACTCAAAAAACAGAAACTAAACCCAAAGAAAACAGAAGGAAATAAAGAGGAAAAAATCCATTAAATTAAGAACACAGAAACAAAAGAGAAAATCAATGAAACCAAAAGCTGTTTCTTCAAAAAACAAAAATTAAAAGAAAGATGGGATTCTAGCCAGACTGATCAAGAAAAAGAGATAAGACATAAATTACCAACATTAGGAATAAAAGAGAGGATATCACTGAACTGGCAGGTGCATGTATATTTAGAATTGTTGTTTTCTTGGTGAACTGAGTCTTTTGTTATTATGTAAATTTCCTCTTTGTTTCTGGTATTTTCCTTGTTCTGACTTTTTTTTTGCCTTATGTTAATTAGCCATGCCAGTATTTTTAAAGCTAGGGTTTACATGGTGTATCTTGTTCCATCCTGTTATTTTTAACTTTTAAAAAATTATTAGCTCTAGATGAATTTTTTTAAAAATAGCACATAGTTGAGTCTTTTTAAAAAAATTCATTCTGACAATCTCTGTCATTAAATTGGTGTGTTTAGACCACTGACATTTAATATAATTGTTGATATGGTTGGATTTAGGTCTATTATTGTATTAGATTTTTGTTCATATTTTTTGCTTTTCATACCTTTGTTTTTGACCTCTTGTCTTCTTTTTATTTATTTGAATATTTTGCATTTATCTGTAGTGCTTTTCAGTGTATATCTTTGTACAGTTTTTCTTTCAGTGGTTGCTTTAAGGATTGCAATATTGATATTGAAATTTATGTAATCTCTTTAGAATTAATATTTTACCACTTCAGAAAAAATTAAGAAACCTTAGATTCCTTTACCCTTTCCCATTTTTGGTGTAGTTGTCATATATAGTACATCTATACACATTGAAAATCCAATCAGATAGTGTTATAATTTTTGTTTTCAGCAATCATGCACAACAAACTTTAGAGACAAAAATAGTCTATTTTACTTACTTAGATATTTACAGTTTCTGTTGCTCTTTCTTCCTTCCTGACCTTCTAAGTTTCCTTCTCTTATTGCTTTCTTTCTACTTGAAGAACTTTCTTTAGCATTTCTTTGAAAACATAACTGCTGGTGACAGATTTTCTTTGTCTTCCTTCATCTAAAAATGGACTTTGTTTTCATTCTGACGAATATTTTTTATACAGAATTATGTTGGTAATTCTTTTCTTTTACTACTTAAAACATGTCATTTAGTGTGGGGAACCTGCCAGGGGGCATGGCCAGAAGCCTGTATTCCATGCGTTTACCTGAGGAGTTAGGCAACTCTGGCCATGCCGAGTGCTGCCTGGGGTGGGAGGAGCATTGAAGTGCTCCACAGTTGTGGCCATGGCCCAACTGGGCAGCTGGAGACAGAAGAAGGAATATCCTGGCTTCCCAGGCACCTGGCTGGGGCAGATGGAGGGGCTTTTGGTGGTGCTGGCTCTGGCCCCGCCTGGGGCAGGGCGGTGAATCTTGAACCCAAGCACATAGATATCAAGGTGAGTGGAGATGCAGCAGATTCCACTGATGCTCACGGTGCTCTCAGCCAGGTGGAGACAGGAAGTGATTGAAACGGCCTAGATTTCAACAGGCAGGTATCAAAGCAATCAACACTGCTGGATTTAGACTGCAAGCCCTGACCGGGTTTGTGTAGGGTTAGTTCCAATGCCAGTTTAGTTTTCAAAGGCTTTCACTGTTACTCTACTTTTCATAGCTTGGGTACCTTCTGTGTTGGTCTACACGGCAGTTCAGTTCTCAAAGCCTTTGCTGGGCTGATTCTGATAGTTTTCAGGCATGAGCAGATTGAGAGTGAATTCAGGGCTTCCTACAGAGGTTTAAAAAAATTGCTTTCTCCCAGCTCTTTTTTCCAGATTTATTCAGCTTTTTTTTTTTTTTTGGTGATCGTGTGGGTGGAATCCATATTAACTTAGCCTATCGTGTTGCCAAAACCTTAAGTCTATATAATTTCATTAAATAATTAATTATATACATGTAATTTTAAAAACCAAAATGATGTAATTGTCACTGTGATTTTGAAAAACTTTTATCAAAAGTTCATGGAAGAGATGATGTCCCCCTACTATGCCTTCAGGTGCCTTCACCATGTTGTTCCTGTCGACAAGAAGTTCTCACTCCTGACAGCTAGTACTTGCGCTGCTTTGTCAGAAAGCTGTTCTTTGGCTGTGGGTGTTCTGTTTGCCTGTGAATGGCTGAAGAGCCTGGGAATTCATACCTTCAGGGGGCAGCATGATACCAGTGGCCAATAGGGACCAGAGTGTAACGATCCGGCCCCCTTACTCCTTAGACAGCCCTTAGATGTGACCTGAACTATCTGCATAGCTCCCTGGGGAACTGAGCTGAAGTTACCCACATGGGACTTTGTGGGGTATTGGTACTCTTGATTGGCTTCCTTAACTTTCCTGATCACTTCTCCATTCCTTTACTGTTTGTTTGTTTGTTTTTTTAACTTTTAAATAAATAACTTTCACATCAATCCATTTCCCAGGATTTACTTCTGGGAACATTCTGTGGTGGGCAGAATTCTAAGACAGCCCTCAAGGTGCGCTGGTGCAGGTGTTCTATATCATGCCCTCCCCTTGAGCATGAATGGGACTGGGGACTCTGATGAAGTAGTCACTCCCTTAATTAGGTTACACTGTCTGGCAAAGATGATGGAATACTCACCCCCTTATTTATATAGGACTGAGTTTTAGCTGTCTGCAGAGAGAAATTCTCCTGCTGGACTTAAAGAAGTAAGCTGTTATACCCTGAGAGGGCCACATGGTAAGGAACTGGAGGGCTTCTAGGAGCTAAAAGTGGCCCTCAGCTGACAGCCGTGAAGAAAAATGGCATCTCACAGATACCACCTCACACCTGTCAGAATGGCTGTCATCAATAAATCAACAAACAACAAGTGCTGGTGAGGATGTTGGTGGGAATGCAGACTGGTACAACCACTGTGGAAAGCAGTAGGGTGACACCTCAAAAGATTAAAAATGGATCTGCCTTTTGACCCAGGGATCCCACCTCTGGGAATATATCCAAAGAAACCCAAAACACTAATTCAAAAGAACAAGCACCCCTGTGTTCATTGCAGTGTTATGTGCAATTGCCAAGATATGGAAGCAGCCAAGCAGATGAGTGGATAAAACAACTATGGGACATTTACACCATGGAATACTACTCAGCCATAAAAAAGAAGAAAATTTTATCCTTTTGATACCATGGATGGACCTGGAGAACATTATGCTAAGTGAAATAAACCAGTCAGGGAAAGACAAATACCACATGATTTCACTCATTTGTGGAGTCTAATGAACAAACTGAACTAACAAGCAAAATAGAGGCAGACTCATAGATGGAGAGCAGGATGATGACTATGGAGGGGGGAGGTTGGGGGGTGGAGGGATGGAGCAAAAAGGAAAAAGGACCCATGGACATAGACAACGGTGTGGTGATTGCCAAGGTGAGGGTGTTATAAGGGGGTTAAATGGTAATGTAAAAAATACAATAAAATTTTTTTTAAAAGCAAGGGGGCATCTCAACCATATCCTGGCATGTAGCAGAATTTCGCTAACAGCAATGTGAGCTCCAGAAAGATACACAGTGTGGGTGACGCTTAGATCGCAAGAACCTTCTTAGATCCTGAGCAGGGGAACCATAAGCAAGGCCCAAACTCCTGCCCATGGAAACTGTGAGATTAATAAATGTTGGTGTTTTTTAAGCAGCTAATTTTGTGGTAGTTTGTTACACAGCAGTAGAAAAAACTAACAGAATAATTTAAAGCAGTTAATTATTCCAGTGTTCTCTATTTTCTCACTAATGTTATTAATGCTGTAAGAGTGAGTGCTATTCGTGATGATGATTCGGAAACAGCTTCTGAATCATCCAAGACCACTATAGGTTTACTTATTCAGGGATCATTTTTTGAGTTATTGGCATATGTAAGACATGTTACTAGGTTGTGAGGGGGCATCTAGTTGAATACCATCCTTCTTGACTTAAACGAACTGATATTGTAGAGTGTAGGGGAAGATACAGTTGTACATGAATAAGAATAGTATTGTAAAACATACTCATAAAAAGTGTTTTAAGGAATGTACAATATAAAGGAGATTTTATGGGCTGAACTTCCATGCAAGCCTCTGTCAGAATTTAATTTAATGCCTGTACTGTCTACACTAGTGTTGAATCCACTGATGACGTTCAAAAGGCAATGGCAGGGTAGCCTAGCGAACACAGTAGTGATTTGGGAGCCACATAGCCCTGGTTTTAAATCAGCCTCTTGGCCTTACTAGCTGTGTGGCTATAGACAGATATATCATTATTACCCAATTCTCTCATTTGTAAAGTGTTTTATAAACTTTGTAACTTTACTATGATCAGCAGCAAATTATTTATAGCATGCTCCACAAATGATTGTGATAACCCACAATTGCTGGTGGAGGGGATGCACGGGGAAGGGGAGCTCCAGTAAGAACCTTAACAGCAGCTGGGGAGCACCTAAAGTCAGTGGAGGCGGAAAGGAGAGTGACTGGCTTAGAGACACATGGGAGGTAGAAGACACAGGCCTTTGCAGATGATTGTATGTGGCAGTGGATGGGAGAAGGGGAAATGGAAGAAAGAATTAACCTAACAATATGACAACTTACATTTGTAATTGATTCTATCATTTTATCCTATAGTCTTTAATCTTAACAGTTGTAGAGCATAGTCATTAGAAGCATGGGCTCTAGAGTCAGACTACTTTGGTGAAACACAGCCCTTAAACATCCTTGCAGTGATCTTAGGCAAGTTACTTAATCTCTGTTTTCTTTTTATTTGTAAAAGCTGTGTATTAAAGAGTGCTTACTTCACACGATTGTTCTGAGAGTTAACTGACTTGCTACGTAGCTTAGAGTAGCACATGCACAGAGAAAAATACTTTGTGAATATGTGCTATTATAAGAGGTATTACCACTAAAATACATTAAGTATTATTATCTAATAATAATTAAATCAGTAGTAAATAAAACATACTAAATGCATTACAGTATTATGTTAAATTAACATTTTTAACAATAAAATATATATAATATGTTTATAACATACATGAATTATATTAATCACTACTTTAAATAATAAAATTATATGTAATAGTGGTCACACAGAAATACATCACTGAAGGAGTCTGGAATTACAACCCCATCTTCTTATCCCACTTTCTATCCACCCACTCTTCCCATCTTAGAGCCTATCTATCCTCTGGGGCTCACCAAAAGCATTATCTTTTCCATAAAGTCTCTACTGATTCCACCTGCGCTCTGAAATTTCACTGGTATACTTCTACATCAGTTATGGCATTTATAACTCCTCCCTCATTATCACCTGGTGAAAAAGGTCTTTTTTTGAATTGCATATGATAGAGACTCGATAAATATTAAATGAATATATGAGTTAAGATCATTAATGGAACTTATAAGAGCCCTTAATTCCATTGCCTTACTCTATTAGTTTCTCACAGTGATAGAGAGCTGTTCTAATTCATAATAGGATCTCTCAGAATAAAGATACCAATTATACAAAACAATGCAAGTTTTTGGTTGTTCCTGTTGAAAACCTGTGTTCATGGGGACCATCTGACTGTATGAGTATTATCTTGGACAAAATGGTAGTGCTGTGGAGAGTAGCTACGAGCGTTTGAAATGGACTGAAAGCATAACAGTAAGTGGAGCTAATGCTACTGCAAATTGTTTAGGCAGGAATGTTATCTGTATATTTAAAAATTATTTTAGGACTTTTTAAAAGTCTGATTTAAAAATATTACAGATTATATGTAGATTATACAATCTACATAAGATATCCCTTTGGATTGAAAGTAGATATCTTTTTTTTTTAAAGATTTCATTTATTATTTTCAGAGAGAGGGGAAGGGAGGGAGAAAGGGAGGGAGAGAAACATCTATTGGTTGCCTCTTGCACATTCCCAACCCAGGCATGACCAGGAATCAAATCAGAGACCCGGTGACCCTTTGGTTCTCAGGTCGGCACTCAATCCACTGAGCCATGCCAGTCAGGGCAGAAGTAGATATTTGTTTTGTGCCCGGTGCAGAATGGTTTTGAGCCTTGCATTTTGGTGCTCAGAAAATGCTAATTTCGTCATTGGGCACCAGAGCATCAGGTGCTTCATCTCAAGATGTCAAGATGAGAAGATCCTGCTTTTCCTCAACAAGAACTGTATAGGAATGGAAAAATATGTTAAACAGCTCTTATGAATGGTGTGCTTTTTGTTATCCAGAGCACGTACTTTTTCTCTTGTACAATGCAAGGTATAAATATAGATGTTATTATCATATTACCTAGCCAGTTAGCTATCTGTGAGACTATGATTATGCAGAATGTAGAGAGAACTTTATTTATGAACTTATTCTCAAGTAAAAAACAAAAGCAAAAAGCTAAGCCAGCACATCATCTAATTCTCAATGTAAAATAATGCAGAAGTGCGGAAGATGAACATCTGATTTGTCACATCTGATACACTAATGTTTTATCCAAAAGGAAGAACACATTGTAACTTGCTCAGTCATCTGCATAAACACCACCTGGCCCTTTACAGGCACCTACTCATGTAGCAGGACTCAACGAATGGAAGCTTTGCTCTTACCCTTTTCACTGGTCCAAATAGAAAAATGTCTTTTCTTTCTTTAAAAACAAAGCATTTGTGTGTGAAAGTAGCAGCATCAAATATATTTTTTTCAGCAGCATAAGATCTAGGTAATTAAAGTGAAGCCTCTGGAACCTTCCATATTAGAGAATATATGAGCACAAATTGCCTATTTTTGAACAGCTGAAAAATTCATTATCCTTTAAAAAGAGGGTAGATCAAATCAGACCTTGTGCAATAGGGTATTTATTGCAACATGGAGCCACTTCCCCCACCCTTCCGCCCTGGGTTGTATCTCGAGTAAGTCTTGGATTGGAATAGTTACAGTTTTATTGTAAAATATTTTGCCAGAGATGGGAGATTTTTTTTTCCCTCTGAACTGACACATACTGGTTGTATGCCTCAGTGAGCATACCTTTGTGCTACATTACACACATAGAGGTAGCATCAGATTTTCCAGTTGTACTAATATAAAAATGAGAAACCTGGATCACTAAAGTATATTATACCAGTCTTGCGTGGTTTGAAAGGAAAGTCAGTGGGAGGGTGAATGATGCTGATAGACTGTCACAAAGAAAATGTTAGGAAAAACGAATCTCACTTGCCTTTACATTTTAGATTCAAGTTGGCTAACTAGTGGGTGACAACTACCCTGTTTTCCCCATTGAGAAAACCCTGCCAAAATCTCAGTGTATTCCTAATGATGGAGGATAATTAAGTTACTCTTCTGGGTGTACCAGCTTTTTGTTTTTATTTTAAAGAGGAGACAGTGTTCAAGAGCCATTGAACACCACTCTTGGCCCATTCTTTCATTGACTGCCTGTGGGACATCCCTAGTCTCCAAAAATTCCTGTCTTTAAATGTGTCTTCCAGTCATCTATCACCCTAAAATTCTTCCTGGGTCCACCTGAAAAGTGACAGTCTGTAGCTCTTTCGCCCTGGGCTTCTGGATCACATGCCCTGAGTTAGAGCTTCCATTAAGGGTCTCCTTATGCATCTATTTGGGGTGGGGGGGTTGGGCCCTCCCGGGTTTTAGATTTAATGTATTATGACATTATGCAGTTTAATTGCGCAGGCAATCTCTGTCAACCCAAGGCAAATGTTTAATTTTATTTGTATGTTCAAGTGCATCTTTCCTTTGTCATTCATTTGGCATAGAATCCTACCTTAATTGCATCCCCTGGTTCACACTGGAAGAGTATGCCCGGATTAGCGGGGGAGGAGGATCTTGTTCTTTCCCCCGTTCCCAGTGCAGCCTGGAAAGTAATTGCATTCATTCATTTCTTCTACGAACAAGTTTAAAGCTCCTGCTAGGTACCTTATTGTGGAGAGAATAAAAGATAGGCATGGTCCCCCACCTTTGTACTTTATGTCTTAGAGTCTAATAAGTTTGAACAAATAGTCATGATTCCAGAAATACTGACAAGATTTCTGTGTCCAGGTCAGGGAGAGGGTGTCATTTCAGCAATTAACATGAAATGACATTTAAAAAAATACCTAATGTATACCAAGCATTATGTTACATATCATCTTATTTAATCTGCACTGCAAACTTACAAAGTAGGTAATATTAGTCTAATTTCCTAGATAAGAAAATTGATACATGGACAGATTCTATAACTTTTCTAATGTTAGACAGCTACCCAGGTCGACCTGATTGTAAAGCTCAATTGCTGAGAAGTTGTACTGGTAACAGGGGATGAACAACCTACTTCTGCAAAATGAACTTCAACTTATTCATTTAGATGAAGAAATCAAAGGTATCATTTTCTTTTGCTGCTGACCAGAAGTTTTATACTCAAAAGACTACAGAGAAATCAGGCCGGTCTCATAACATAGTGAAGCAGGAGGATAATAATGAGTGGCGGGGACTATAGTCAATTCAAATTTATATCCTTTGTTTAAATCTTCCAGGTGGTTTTTACCATGTATGAGTGAGGGCCTAGGGACAGTGTCATTGCTAGACTGGCTTCATGACACCTTTGCCCAAATTAGAAAAAGACACTGCCTTTCCTTTAGTGAGATATAGGCCTGACCTGGCAAATTAGAGTGTATTAAATGTCAGCCCCACTTATTACTTAGCCTGATTCTCCGTGCAGGGTTCCGTCTATGTGGTCTCTTTGAAGAAAAGCTGGGCATCTGAATTTTTAAAGTGAATTCTTTAATATTTAAATATTGGCAATGAATTAAAAAATTTTAAAACCATTGATGGGTTGAACAAAACTCATCTATGTGTCAGGGCCAGTCTGCTGGCCACCATTTGAAACTTCTGAACTATAGGCTAAACCTCAGAAGTGAAAAGTAACGCATATCATTTATGGTCATCATCTCCTAAAAGTCTAGAGACGAAAGTGTTTTCAGTTTTGATCTCAGGAGTAAGAAGCGTTTTATGTACCTGAATCCTAATGGCTAATTTGAAGAAAAATCATCTTTGTTTCTGAGAGGTCTAGCTCTACTAGGTACAAAAAATTCTCAGGTAATTTGTTATTTGGTCATTACTTATATGTAAAATAATGAGTACTTAGGAGTTAAAAATGTATCGAGGTTAATTGTAAGAAGTAAGCAAAAATTATATAAATCTCAAATTGCCTTGGACTTTTCCTTTATATATAGAAGGAATATTAGTTGTGGCCTATGACTGATGATGCTAATAAGTTGAGCTGAGAATAACACCAGAGAGAATTTGCATTATCTCATCCATAAAAAGAATTTGCTTTTGGGTCATAGATTTATGTTATTTCAAAATAGCTTTGCCATAGTGTAAGGTAATTAATGCTCATTTTAAGTTTTAACTTGATTAAGTTTTATCTTTATAATGACTCATTCTTTTTATGTTATTTGATATAAACAAATAAAACCAAACCATGCCCTTCTTAGGTCAATGGAATCATGAAAGATGTATATTGAAGTGAAAAGGTATAGGTACCAAAGGTATATATAATAATCCTTGCAACTTCTAAGCTAGGACTTCAGGGAAATCTTGCCTTGAGGAATGATTGGAAGTTGCTCAGACAGAGAGAACAAATTGATACTTTTTGTAGAGGTGAGATGAAAATATCAGGTCTGTATGAGTGATTACTAATGACCTTTTTTGATGAAATGCAATTCTTTCAGGCATAAGACTTGTTTAGATCTTATGTAGTCATTATTTTGTGAAGTTTCATAAGCATAAAGCCCTTTTCCCTCCTCAGGGATGGTAGAGCATAGGTCAGTGGGAACACTTTATTTTATTTTATCTTATTTTTCCTTCTTACCTACAAATGAAACTTGTATAACTAGGTGCCTAGGATCTTAATGAACCCAAACTGTGAAACTGTAAAAATTTACACCACATTCATGAAAATGTCACAAGCATATCTAGTTGTATAGACACTAATGCATTCTGGAAAAGAGTGTCCTTTTTGTTCAGAGAAAAGCCTGGAACTAATTTCGATTGAGTTCCCAAACCCTGGCACTGAAGTGAAAGGTTTCACTAGAAGATAAGTTGGAGCTACAAAGTAAGTGCATAGGTGTTGCTCTCTTTTGCCTTTAATACTCAGCTTCTTGATTATTATGGCATTTAAGAACATATATTTTTCTTGCCCCCCCAAAAGCATCAATAAGACAGGTCTGTTAGGCTATTCAGCTACAGCTTTTCTGCTAATGTGTTAGTTTGGGCTGGAACAGTAGAAGTGCAAGTAACCTTAGCGATCCACTTGATTTCCAAACTGTGCTACTTAGAACCCCAAGTTGCTTTGCACATGTTTCAGCATTCCTATAATAGTTTCATTAAAATTTCATTAAAAATATGTAGTCAATTCTCAATTATCTAGGCTATCTTAGGAAGCAAAAAGAAGGTTATTAGGCAAGGCTTTAGAATCCCAGGTCCCATTTCAGTGAAGGAAGCTTCCATTATTTTTCCACTCATTTATTACGTACATAGTTATCTAGCACTTACGGTATGGTCAGGCCTGCTTTAGGTGCTGGGAATAAAGTGATTGAATAAGGTAAACACAGTCCCTGATCTTATCGAGTTTATAGTCTAAAGGAGAGTGGGACAGGGGACAGGACATATTTCCAATGAGCACGCTGGAGGGGTAACTGGAAGGCCCGGACCACACACCCACAATAAACAGTAGGGAGGAGTAAGATTCTTTTCACTGTGCTGGGGCACAGAGGACAAGGAAGAGAAAGCTAAGAGATAAGGTCAGAGAGGTATCAAGGCAAGAACATTTAGGACCTTGAAAGCATGATACAGGGTTTGGATTTTATTATGAGTACAGTGGGAGTGTTTGATCAATTTGAAAGGATTAGCCTGGCTTCTGTGTGGCAAAGATCTTACAGTATGACCATAAATGAAAGCAACAAAGGCTGTTAGGAGATCACCGTATTTTGCTGTATATAATGGGCACCCACGTTTTTAGTCCAAACTTTCAGAGAAAAAAAACCTTTCATTTTAATTTTTAAATTCAACTATTTATTTTTTTTTATATTCAGAAACAAAACCGATTATCATATTCCAGGGTATTATTCTGTACCCAGATATCGTTACTGCTTTCTAGAGTTACACTTTTAACACCTAAGCCTAAATAAAAGAATTAAAAACATTTATATCGATAGGGAATTAGTACTACCCCTGTAAAATGTGCATCCTATTTTTCCCTCAAAAATTTGGGCAAAAAAGTACGCATCATGCCCGGCAAAATACAGTATGTAGATTTCACTTCTAAGTATGATGCAGTAAGTTGTGGTAAGGCAATGTTTCCGCTGGAAACAAGTACCAAAAGATAGATAAACTTCACAGTTCACAATTTTAAAAGCACCAGAGAGCCATGGGAACATTGAGGACAAGATTAACTATAATTTCAGAGAGGAAGCTAATGATCAGAAGTCATTTTTCCTCTGAGGGCATTTGATAATTTTGAGCATGGCCTAAGAATTTGGCGCAGGCTGAAGGCTACTTCTGGAAAAAATAAAGGTTTGAATGGTTATGTAGAGCTAGAGTGACAAAATTTAGGACTGGAGGGAACTCAGATACATGTCTAGTTTTCTTCATAAAACATTTCCTGAATTTTGAGGCTTCACAGAAAGTAAAGATCTAGGTTGAAAGCTTTCAAAAAGTAGAATGAAATATGTAATAGTCTTATGATACTTAGGAAACAAAGATTCCTCCAAAGAAGGAGGCCCAAAAACAAAGTAGGCAAGGGATGAAACCCCGAGAAGGAATGGTGAATCGATCAACTGGCCCTTTTCATTTGGGCGCTTATTAAATATGGGTGTATTTTGAGGTGGGAAGCCAGGCCTGACCTATGACAGAGAACCATTCTTGAGAAACAGAGAAACCAGAATAACTCTGGACTTTTTTGTGCTGAAATAAAAACATTGGAGACTTAAGGACTCTCAGCCAGAGAGCTGATCTTTCCTTGAAGACATTTGCCTCATTGAAAGCTGTGGAGTGTAGGAAGGGAAAGAGCTGAGACATAAATTCCAAAGAGCAGAGTTGAATCACCCTCAGCCTTTCAGATTTGGGAAATCAAAGCCCAGCTAAAAGCCCTGGGGTAACCATGCCCTAGAACAGAGTCGAGCAAAGCTCTATTGAGTTTCTACCAAAACTTCTGCATTGCCTCAACCGAGCTTGATCCCTAATTGTCTTGAGATGATTAGTTCCTCTGATGGCTGTCCTTTTTGTTTTCAGAGATAGGAAAGCCTTTCTGGAGGAAGACAGCATCATCTGGAGACCCTATGTTTTGTTGTTGTGGTTCATTTTTTTAAAAGTGAAAAACAGGCCAGTAGAAAATACCCAAGCAGATAAAAATAATGGAAAAAATCAGATAAGCACATGTGGAACATTCTGAAAGGAACATGTAATTGAAGTCCCAGAAGGAGAGGAGGAGAGAATAGATTATAAATAATATCCAAAGAGTTAATGGCTAAGAATTTTCCAAAATGATTAGACACTAATCCATAGATTTAAGCAGGATAAATACAATGAAAACAATACCCGGCATTTATATATAAAGCTGCTGCAAACTAATTAAGTACAGAAAGCCTTAAATTTGGCCAAAGACATTACTTAAAGAAAAAAACAAAAACAAACTTCCAGTCAAGATGGAGGCATAAGTAAACATGGCTTGCCTACTCACACAACCACAGCAAAAATTACAACTAAATTACAAAACAGCTATCACCCAGAATTGTCAGAAAATCATGCACATGGAAGTCTCCCAACCAAGGACTTAGAGAAGTCACATTCATCCAGATGGGTAGGAGGGATGAGGAGATGCAGAGACATAGAATGGGTGTCCCACACCCACGTGTGGTGGATAAAAATTGGGACGGATGCCTCAGGAGCAAAGGATCCCAGCCCCACACCAGACCACCTAGCCCAGGGTTCCAGTGCCGGGAAGATAAATCCCCATAACTTCTGGTTGAAAAAACCAATGGGGGTTCAGGCAGAGGAAGAAAATGTCAGATTCTCAGATGCCTCCTCTTAAAGGGCCCACAGCAGACTTAGAGCTTATGCAGACTTATTCCCTCTGTGCTCCAGCACTGGGGCAGCAGCTAGAAGGGCACCAGAGGCATACAGGGAGAAACTGAAGTGTCTGTCATTAGGCTGACTGCTGGGTGACAACTTCTTCCCAAATAAAACTCCAGAGGCCAGGCAGTGGCCATAGTCCTTTTTCTGAGCCCTCCCTCTCATAGAGCCACAGAGAGGCAACAACATATCTGAGACTCCATCAGCCTGGTTCACACAGGTTGCCCCATCCAGGCAATTACCTAAGGCCCTGCCCCATCCAACTTACAGGTGCACTTTTCTACAATAGGCCATGCTGCTAAGACAGAGTCAAAAGCAGCTCTATCTAATACATTGAGACAAACACAAGGAGGCTGCCAAAATGAGGAGACAAAGAAATATGGCCCAAATGAAAGAACAAAACAAAACTTCAGAAAAAGAATGAAACGAAATGAAGGTAAGCAACTCATCAGATGTAGATTTCAAGACACTGGTTATTAGGATGTTCTAGGAACTCATAGTACTTTGACAGCATAAAAAAGACCCAGGCAAAAATGAAGGTTACAATAAGTGAAATAAAGAAAATGTTATAGGGAATCAACAGTGGAGTGGATGAAGCCAAGAATCAAATCAATGATTTGGAACATAAGGAAGAAAAAAGCATTCAATCAGTATGGCAAAAAGAAAAAAGAATTAAAAACCAAAAACCAAAAACCAAAAAACACTGAGGATAGGGTAAGGAGCCTCTGGGAAAACTTCAAATGTACCAACATTCGAATCATAGTGGTGCCAGAAAGAGAAGAGAATGCAAGAAATCGAAAATGTACTTGAAAAAATTATGAAAGAAAACTTCTATAATTTGGTGAAGGAATTAGACATACAAGCCCAGGAAACACAGAGTCCCAAACAAGATGGATATTAAGAGGAGCACACCAAGACACATCATAACTACAATGCCAAAGCTTACAGATAAAGAGAGAATCTTAAAAGCTGCAAGAGAAAAGCAGATAATTACCCGCAAAGGAGTCCCCATAAGACTGTCAGTTGATTTCTCAAAAGAAGCTGCAGGCTGGAAGAGACTGGCAAGAAGTATTCGAAGTGATATAAAGCAAGGACCTACAACCTAGATTATTCTATCCAGCAAAGCTATCATTTAGGATGGAAGGGCAGATAAAGTGCTTCCCAGACAAGGTAAAGCTAAGGGAGTTCATCATCATCAAACCATTATTACATGAGGTGTTAAAGGTATTTATTTAAGAAAAATGAGATCAAAACTATGAACATTAAAATGGCAATGAATTTACAGCTATCAATAATTGAATCTAAAAAAGAAAATAAGCAAACAAGCAGAACAGAAACAGAATCATAGATATGGAGATAATTTGGAGGTTTATCAGTTGGGAAAGGGAAGGAGGAGAATGGGGATAAAAGTACAGGGATTAAGAAGTACAAATTGGTAGGCACAAAAGAGATGGGGAGGAGGGGGAGGTTAAGAACAGTATAGGAACTGGAGTTCCTAAAGAATTTATTTGCATGACCCATGGACATGAACTAAGGGGAGGATTGCCAGAGGGAATGTGCAGTACCAGATGGAGGGGACAAAGGGGGAAAATTGGGACAACTGTAATAGCATAATCAATAAAATATATATTTTAAAAAAATCAATGCATCAATTAGACTTACATCCAACTTCTCAGTTGAGACCATGGCCATCAGAAGGCAACAGAATAACATTTTTTTGTGTGTTGTAGGAAAATAGCTGTCAAGCTAGAATTCAATGCCCGATGAAAATAAATGTTAAAAAGTAAGATGAAATAAAGATATTTTCATACAAAAATGGAGACCGTTTGTTGCTACCAGGCCTGTACTGATTGAAATAGTTAAGGGAGTTCTTCAAAAAGAAGCATATAAATTCAAGAGGGAATAAAGAATACAAGAAGAGGCAACCACATAGGTAAATATAAATGAATATTAACTGTATGTAACAATAATATTTATGTTTCTTAGGCTTTTAAATTGATACATAACTAAATGCATAACAAAATAATGCAAAAAGAAAGAGGATTAAATAGAATTAAAGTGTCCTAAGATTCTAATAGTATAGAGAAATGTTAAAAGTAATAATTTATAGAATATAATAACTCAAGTATACATGATAGAATCTATGTAATTTATACAAGAACAAGAAAAGACCAGTATCACAATTAAAGGGAGAAAAGATGAAAATATATTTGATTAATTCAAAAAAAGGAAAGACAGGAGAATAAAAAAATGAAACAGTAAAATAGAAAGCATTGTAAAATCATAGCTATAAACCTACTATATCAGCAATTACATTACAAGTAAATAAAATAAGTTCTCCATGTAAAAGACTGAGATTGTAAGGCTGGATAAAGATACAAAACTCAACTATATGCTGCTTACAAATATTAAAGAATATAAATATTTGAGGTCATAGAAAAGTTAAAAGTAAAAGGGTAGGAAAAGGTAAACTTAAAAACTCTAGCCAAAAGAAAACTTTTACAGCCTTTTCTGATATCAAAGTTGACTTTGAAGGTATGGAAGCATCATTAGACATGAGGGATGTTTCATAACTGTAAATGCAATCCAACAGGAACGAGGATATTGCCGTAATCCCTGCCAGAGAAGATGGCGACTAGGACTACAAAGGTGGCTGTGGACGTAAGGTGAAGTGGTCAGAGTCCGGATATTTACTGTGGGCAGGTGCCAGTAGCACTTGCTGCTGGATTTAATATGGGTTATGGAAAAAAAGGAGGTATCAAGGATGATTTCAAAGGTTTTTTGTCATGAGAGACTAGATGAGTGGCAGTACTATTTGCTGAAATGGGAAAGTTTATTGAAGTGTGGGTTTAGGAATGAGAAATAAAATTTTCTTTTAGCCAAGTGGAACAGAATTTGGGGAAATAGCAGTAGTTTAGTTTAAAAATTTTTTAAAATTATAGTTGATATACAATATTATACTAGTTTCAGGCATACAACCTAGTGATTAGACATTTACATAGCTTATGAAGTGATTCCCCTGGTAAATCTAGTACCCGTCTGACACCACACATAGTTACTACTATATTATTGACTGAACTACTACAGTAATTCAGTTTTAAACCTATAGCGTGGTGTTACTGAGACAATATTTGGGTACTTAAAACTTCAATCTATTTTTAACTCCCTCATTTAAAACATGAAGATATTGAGGCTTCATTACAGTCACACAGCAGGTAAATGGCAGAGCCAGAACTAAAGCCCAGACCTTTTAAATTTTTTTAAATAGAAGGCATTCCAGAATTTTCTTTCTTTTTTTAAAGACTTGGTTTATTTATTTTTAGAGAGAGGAAAAGGGAGGGAGAAAGAGAGGGAGAGAAACATCAATGTGTGACTGCCTCTCGCACGCACCCAGTGCCTTGACCAAGATTCGAACCAGTGACCTTTTGCTTTGTGGGATGACACCCAACCGACTGAACCACACTACTCAGGGCTAAAGCTCAGATATTTTGGGGTTAAGCCTAGTGTCTTAAACCACACCATGGTTTCTAAATTTGCTTTGTCGAACCTCTTATAATACTTTATATAGAATAACAATAATTGCTACAACATAGTGTGTACAATATACCAGGTATTGTGCTAATTACTTAAGATAACATTTTTCTTAAAAGTTAGTTACCATTATTATCCTCATTTTTATAGATAGGAAAACTGAGCTCAAGGTCACATAACTGGCAAAGCTGGTTGAATAACCCAGAGGTTCAGCTCCTGTACTCATGTTCTCAACCCCTGCACTTTACTGTGTCCTAGTATAGCACAAAATACATGCTCAAAGTGTGCTGTGTGCCATTTTTGTTTCCTTGATAGTTTTTTGATCAGTTCACATGTAGACTGTTTGATTTTTTGACCTCCAGTTTTTCTTTAGATTTTATATTTGACTGAGGAGCCATTTCCATTCAGTTACATTTCGGGAACTTATCCCTCCACAGGGCTCATTTCCCAGGGCCCAAGATGAATGCTTCCTCGGGCCACAGTGATGACTTCTTCAGTTTCAGCAGCTGTAACTGCTGTCTTTATGGAACAAAGGAATTATTAGAAATCACTTGTAGTAAAAACCTCCTCTCCTTTTCTGATGGAAAACCCTTTTTATTTTTGTTGACCTCTGAAAATTACAGAGAAAAATAAAATGAAACCAGAAAAAAAAAATAATGCAGAACGCCCAACACCTCATCCAAACTACTTCCCCAACCAAAACTAAAACATCCTCTGAAAAAGGAAGCTTTTTTTGGTCTTTAATCTAAGGGCAGTGTAAAAGCTGAGGTAGTCTTTGGGACTACTTTAATCAATTTAATGCAGTCTGTAGGCTTCAGGCTTTGCGCTAGTACAAAGAGACCCTGAGATGTAAGCCGATGAGTGAATGCTTTCACAGGGCATTGGACTGAAAACAGCTCCATGCGATAAGAGGAGAGGTGCAAGAGGAGTCAATAATGTGGTCTTTTCTGGCTGGGATGACACAGTCTGGAAATGGGTTGTGTTACTAAAGGTGTGGTGGCAAAAGCGAGCTGGTCCCTCCATCTATAGCATAATTTCTTTTATACAGCACTTGTAAAGGAAAAAGTGCGCAGTGATGTGCACTTTGTCAGTTCAAAGATTTTTACCTCTTTAAAACCCCACTGTGAATTTACAGTAAAATATCTATTACTGTCCTTTTCATTCTATCATTCTAAAAGAAGTCAAAGACAGAATACTTTTTTCTCCCCAATAAGCTTGCCTGTTTGCAATCAATAGAGTGTTTTGTATATATGGTCTCCTAATATCTCAACTGAATCTTTGTGATTCTGTGGGAGTTGGTGAGGCATCGTTCTTCCTTAAAAAATTGCAAGAAACTTTTGCAAAAAGATGGACTTGCTTTCTCTTCCTTTTTCAGTCCTCACAGTTTAGTTCATTGTAAAATGAAGCAGAGAAAACTACAAGCATATTTTTTTAAAGATCTGAAAGACTGATAATCCTCTTTTTTGATGGAAGTTGAGTAGTTTGTTTTACTGTAATCTCAACCCTTGTCTTGCTTTCTAATCATAACTTTGTTTCAACAAAACTTCTGACTAAATTACACAGGTTTTGAGCATGGACACTGTATGCTGTATAAGGTGGTGCTAGTGAAAATACGAAGATTTTACCTATACAGCTCAAATAATACTCTATTGAACATTAGTAATTGGTGTTTGTTATTATCGGCCTGAGGAATTTTTCCTGCAGGCCCATAATTTATATTGCGAATTGCTTGCTTACTAAGTCTCTATGTACTATATTTTCTTGTCTGACCCACAGTCCATACTTTAAAGTCTTTCTTTTACCATTCAATTCAATTTAAAGTATAATTTCAGTGATTGACAGTTCATAAAAAAGGAGAAATGCTCATTTTTTTAAAAACTGGGGAAACAGAATAATCTTCTAGCAGTACAAAAACACTGGTGACACTACCCAGTGTCCCAGAAATACGTTGTTTATCATCTCCTGAAATGTGAATAGGAACACTAGTGACAGGTGAATGAAGAGATAGAAATTAAGATATCAGCACAAACAAAAGCAGCATTAATAATTCAGGTAAATAAAATTTGTATACAAAAGAAAACTGTCAAGGTGATGGAGAATGTTTCTGCCAGTACAGGACATTTAGGCAACAGGAAAATGAGCTGAGGTTTAAATGTTTTACATTTTACATAGGGCTTTGAATAGTTTGAATTGTCCTTTCCCGATTCCATTGTTCTAGCAGACGTTATTTACTACATCTATAATATTTCCTAGGTTAAATGAATTGGAGTTTTCCCCTTACAGACATTGCCATAATTGGAAAAAAAAACTAACCACATTATTCATAACATATTTTATAACATTTATGTTAACATTAATTGGTTGACAGCCATTATTTTCTTACTTGAGCCATGTATACCAATTTTGTCACATCTCCTTGATAATTCCTCTCAGTGGGCCTCTCCATGTAGTATGGCTACTTTAATTTTTAAGGCACACGTAAAAAATTATTGACCATAGGTATTTTTAAGAAGTCAGGAGAACAAGTTTTATTGATACAAATCAAGAGATGCATTGACAGGAATCACTGTTTTCAAGGAAGACCTTATCTTAGGCTGGAGGGATTGTCATTACCTGCATTAGAATATTTGGCTTTTCTAGCTTACTTCATTTATTCAACAAATATTTACTAGAGGGCCCATTATGTTCTGGAACTGTGCTAGAATTTGAGGATAGGAAAATAAAAGAGACAATATAGACGTGCATAATCAGAGTAAAGGTATCAAGTAAAACAACACTAAAGGCTAATGGGAATTAGATAGAGGAGGGAACAAAAATACTTCAGGAAGAGGAACAACACGGGCTCTGTAGGGTGTAAGTGGGGAGCCTGAAGATATTTAGAGTGGTAGGTTGTGTGTTGAAGGGGAAGGGAAATAAAGAGTGGAGAGGTGGTAGGTGAGGCAGGCAGGGAGCAGATCACAGTTATGTGATAAGAAGACAAAGGACTCTTGAAGGCTTTACGCAAGAGAATGGCTGGTCAAACTCGAGCTATTGAGAGATAGCTGTTCTGTGGAATATGGATTCAAGAGACAGTGAATGCAGAGTTAGTAAAAAGGACAGAGTCATCTGGGGGAGGTATGATAACGGTGTTAATAAAGGCAGAGGGAATGGCTGACTGGGAGATTCATAAGCAATTTAAGAGGTAGAATTGATGGCATTTGTTGACTAGTTGTAGGAGGTGAGCGGAAAGGTAGAGTTTTGTGTAATTTCCAGGTTTCTGACTGAAGAGACTGGATGAAAGGTGATGAAAGTAGGAAATGTAGGAACAGACGCATGTTTGGTGGTAGTGGTAGTCCTATCAGAAGTTTAATTTTAAACTGACCGAATTTTCATTTTACCTGTCCTAGTGTCAAGGGAGAGTTCAAGCTCAAGGATACAGATTTGGAATATTTTATGTCTAATAGCAGCTAATGCTTCAGATAAAGATACATAACTTTTAAAAATGTCCTTTCAATATTTCGTTTTTTAAATGGGAAAATGCATGCATATGGTAAAAAAAAAAATAAATCACATGTATACAATGAAAAGCAAGCCTCCTCTCATCCTACACCCGCAATTCCTCTTTCCAGATGTAGCTATTGGTTACAATTTCCAGAAATGCATCCAACATTTTCTTTCCAAATATAAGCATAGATGTATGTTTATATAAATGTGAGTTTGTGTAAATATAATATATATACTTATTTTACATGGAAATGGTAGTATATTATATTTACTCTCCTGCATGTTATTTCTTTTTTTATTTTTAAGTATACCTTGCAGATCGTGCTATATCAACACATATAGATCTACTTCATACTTTGTAAAGGTTGCGTAGTGTTCCATTTCATGAATGGACTTAGTTTCTTAAACCATCTTTTTTTTTATTGGTGGTGAAGTTGTTTTCCCTGGTTTTTATAATAAAAAAATGCTTCAGTGAATTTCTTTGCACATATAGCTTGGCTTATTTTTGCAAGTAAATTGCTAATGAAATTGCTGAGAGGTAAATTCCTGGTAGTTAAATTGCTGTGAAATGTACAGACAGATTGCCTTCCAAAGAGGTTACGCCAATTTAAATTCTTACCAGTTGTGTGTGGGGAAATCTGTTTCCTTATATTCTTGCCACTATTGAATACCACCACGTATTCTGAGCTCTGCCAATCTTTTCATGAGTAATTGTATATTATTTAAAGTGGATTGGCAGCTCTAAGCCCATGAACATGGCTTGTCACTTACCAGTAGAGAGATCTATTTACTGGAGAACCTCTAGAGTCGGTATCGTTGGGACTTTCCTCTTGGATTAGGCAGACTCCGGTGGGACTGCACGGATACCTACAATCTCCTGCCTGGAGGGCGAATGCTTGATTGCCAGTATTCTGGTGGCCAAGGAGGTAAGTCTGTTTTCAGAATAGCACTCATGCCCTTAACTGTACCTCATGTCCCCAGTCATGGATTCTTATACCAGTCCTCCTTCCTGAGAATGAAGCCTGTCTTTTCTCCTAGATGAGAGAGGGGCAAGAGTGGAGGAGGAAATGAGATTCTCTGATTGCTTCTTAAACAAAAGTTTCAGCCAGTCCTTATTTTTAGTCATTTCCCTGTTCATGCTCACTTCTAGAGGCACCTGGAATTCTAATTCTCAATCATTGCAGCGACTCTGCTTTATGAGTTAGATCAGCTCACTGCTTTCGTCACTAACAGTTTAAGATGCAGTATTCTGGTGGCTGCTAAGTCATTTATCATTCTCAATTTATTTACCAGTTCCCCCCAATAGTGCTACCTTTCCTGTTTACACTATCTCATTTAAACAAAATGAGTGCTGCTTCTGGGGAAAGCAAAGAGGGTAGGTGTATGTTCCATCTGCCATTTTATCTAGTAATCTGCTTAATCCTTTTAACTCTCAAATTCCTTACCCATGGAAAGGGATAATAATGGTATTAACCTCAGTCGTGAGGATTGAATGAGATAACTCAGGGAAAGTACAAATCACAATTTCTCAAATGTAGGCTGTTAATATAATATAATCACCTGCATGACTATCTCTTCTACTAGACTAGTGGAATACACTGCAAATAAATTACATCTTTTTATCCTGCCTATCGTAGACAGCCATTATCAATGGTTGTGGCATTTGCCATTTTTATTGTAGGTGCTGGGCCAGAGATTGATTTGAGAGAAAGAATGCACACTTCTCTGATTTGGGTCAGATTTGTGTGATGTGCTGTTTTTTGACTGTAGAGGTGATAAAGCGATGAACTGACCCTTAATTGGGAAGCCCCAAATACTGGCATAGATAGGTCTCCTCTCTTGAACTAGTCGGTTTTTCCTAAAGGGAAGCTCTAATGTTCTACCCGGGATAGAAGTCTGATGCTAGACCTTGGAGAGCTGAACAGGAGAAAGATGGGCGTGCTTTGCTCTTCACTGAGTTGATTTGGGCAGAAGCCCTGTTCTTTGGCACTTCATTCTGTCTTATGCCAGTCTGGGAGCTCTCGGATTCAGCCGGGCTAAGAGAAAACCTCCTCTTCTTTGTTGGGGCAGGAGGAAGCAGCTTCATGGTTCCATGGGATATGAGGGGAGCTCTGGAAATTGTTGTATTAATGCCTCTCAAACTTGAATGTGTTTATAAATCACCTGGGAATCTTGTTAAAGTAAGGCCCTGATTCAGTAGATCTGGAGTGGGGCCTGGAATTCTGCACTCCTAACAAGCTTTTAGAGATGCCCGGGTGGCTGGTCCGTGGACTTTGGATGACAAAACCTAATGGAGGCTATTTATCCGCCTTTCTTGGTGTCCTGTTCTTCTTTGCTTTCCGGGGGTTCTGGTGGTGTAAATAAAGTTGTTTTTTCTGTTTTTCCCTTTACAGGCTCAGACTTCAGATTTTCTTGTTTTGCAAAATGAGTGACCAGCTTTTCATATTCAAGTGAGATAGAAGGATCTCTCTCTTCTGTTTTTGTCTCCTTTTTTGTTCCCTTTGTCCTTGTGGGTTTATAGCTTTTGATTCCTATTTTGTCATACAAGAGGGAGCAGAGGTAAATAAAGGCGTATGAGTTGCCACATTCTCTGAAGTCCACTGAGACAATTACAGGCATCTGAAAAATATTTTCTGACTGTAAATTTCTACAGAAGTTAGTTTAGAGATTATTTGTTGGGCATACAAGGAGGTAATGGTTAGAGGTCCCTTTCTACTCTTGTTGCATCAAGTATCACTACTTAGGGTATATAACTAGTATCCATCAACTACAGAGCTGGGCTACTACAATACCCTGAAGAATAGGAAAAGGGAGAAAATGCATAAGAAGTATGAATATGGTGAATCTGAGTAATTATGAATTTAGCAATTGCCAGTTTACTGTTGTATCTATAGGAATACAGCTTTGTTTCTCATTGAACTTCAGACTGGAGGTTTGGCTATGACTAGGTAGCATCAGAGAAACAACCACTAAGTAGGAGCTATAAAAGATTCTATCTATTTATCTATCTACTTATCTATCATTATCATTTATCTATTGACATATATATGTAAATGTATATATTCCTTCCTGATAGGTATCCATATCTTCTAGGATTTATTTATGCATACAAAAAATAAAAATGATATTCTTTTTCTCTGATTTTTACATAAACTATAACTGTTATATGTACTGTTCTACCTATTACTTTTTTTGTAGCAGTATTTGATATATATCCTCATTCTTTATATAGTTGCGTACTACTCCAGGATATGAATGTACCATAGTTAATTTAACCCATTCCTATTTGACATCTCATATTTGGGTTGTTTCCTATATTTTTGCTCTTACAAATGTTGCTAAAATCTATGTAAGTTGACATGTATGTGGATAGATCTTTGGGATAAATTTTTCAAACAGGGATATCTAGGTCAAAGGGGACATGCTAGGTCAAAGGGGATATTGCCAATTACTAACTGTTCTCCATAAGTATTTGGCAAATTTATACTCCTGCTAGCAATGCTTGCATGTTACCTCACAGATAATGCACTGTTTCATATTTTTGCCAATTTGATAGCTTTTTTTAAAAGGTATTTTTCTTAGCACATAGGAGGCTGAACATCTTTTTGTATGCTTAAGGACTACACAGATATTTTGTCTGGAATTTGTATATTTTAACTGTTTATTTTCTTAGCCAGTTTTCCTACTGGATTTTTTCTTATAGAGCTTGTGGAACTCTTATATATTAAGGAGCTGTGGCACATACCCTAAAATGATCCCTGTTGAGTGACACCGTTGTATAACTTCCTCTGCTTAAATGAGACCAGAACCTGTGACTTACTTCTAACCAAAAGATGTTAGAGGTGAAGACATTTTGGAGACTTAATTAAAGCTTCTAACTGGTTGACTTTAGTCAAAAGGGAGGTTATTCTGGGTGGGCCTGGCCTAATAGGAGGTCTAAAACAGGTCAGACACTGGAAACAATGGAGGTTTGCTCTCTGTTGCTGGTGTTGAAGAAGTAAACTGCCATGAATTCTGCCACCCATATGATGGAGTTTGCAGGCAGGTCTTTTACCAGTCAAATCTCCAGGTGAGAACATGGCTTTTAGAATTCAAGTCATAATTAGAGAGACTTTCCCTATTCTAAGATTATAAAACAAATTCCCCATGTTTCCTTCTAGAACTTCTTAAAACAGATTTTATTTATTTATTTTTAGAAAGAGGGTAAGGCAGGGAGAAAGAGTGGGAGACAAACATTGATCAGTCGCCTCCCACACGCTCCCAGCTGGGGGTCTGGCCCACAACCCAGGCATGTGCACCGACTGGGAATTGAACCAGCAACCCTTCAGTTCACAGGCTGGTGCTGAATCCACTGAGTCATGCCAGCCAGGGCTCTTCTAGAGCTTTGAACCTTTATTTCTATACACTTAAAAATCTTTGATTCATTTGGAATTTAATTTGACTTAAGGTGTAAGGTATGGATAAAAGTTTACTTTTTTCAAGATGACTACCCAGGTATCTCAATACTTCTTATTTAACGGTTCAACTTACCCCTTTCTGGTCTGAGAGGCCACTTTTTTTCATGAATTATCTTATATGTTTGGATTAGCTGAACTTTTAATAGTTTTATAGCATTATTTCTTGAGTGTAATTTAGCACATTATTCTTTGAACTTTTTAAAGGGAGGTTATTTCTTAGAAGCCAGGAATTTTACGTTGTTCATCTTCATATCTCCTTTTTCTGCTTTTTTAAAATTTTATATAATTGATTATGCTATTATGGTTGTCCTGAATTTTCCCCCTTTGTTCCCCTCCACCCAGTACCCGCTACACCTGCAGGCAGTCCCACCACCATTGTTTGTGTTCATAGGTCATGCGTGTAAGTTCTTTGGCTGCTCCATTTCCTATACTGTACTTTATATCCCTATGGCTATTCTCTGACTACCTATTTGTACTTCTTAATCCCCTCACCTTTTCACCCAGTCCCCCACAACCCCCTCTGATCTGGCAACCATCAAAATTTTCTCTGTATCAATGATTGTGACTCTTGTTCTTCTTGTTTGCTGAGTTTGTTTTTTAGATTCAATTGTTGATAGATATGTATTTTTGCCATTTTATTGTTCATAGTTTTGATCTTTTTCTTAAATAAGTTCCTTTAATATTTCATATAATAATGGTTTGGTGATGATGAACTCCTTTAGTGTTTTCTTGTCTGAGAAACTCTTTATCTGCCCTTTGATTCTAAACGATAGCTTTGCTGGATAGAGCAATGTTGGCTGTAGGTCCCTGCTTTTCATCACTTTAAACATTTCTTGCCAGTCCATTCAAGCCTGGAATGTTTCTTTGGGAAAATCAGCTGAGAGTCTTATGGGAACTCCCCTGTGGGTAACTAACTTCCTTATTCTCTCTGCTTTTAAGAGTCCCTCTTTATCTTTAACCTTTGGCATTTTAATTATGATGTGTCTTGGAGTGGGCCTCTCTGCATCCATCTTGTTTGGGACTCTCTGTGCTTCCTGGACTTGCAAGTCTATTTCCTTCACCAGATTAGGGAAGTTTTATTTCAATATCTTTTTCAAATATTTTTCCAATGTCATGATCTTTCTCTTCTCCTTCTGGCACCCCTGTGATGGGAATGTTGGACCTCTTGAAGTTGTCCCAGAGGCTGCTTATACTATCTTCACTTTTGGGGATTCTTTCTTCTTCTTGTTGATTGTTTTTTGCTTCCTTATGTTCCAAATCATTGATTTGATTCTTGGTTTCATTCACTCTATTGCTGTTTCCCTGTAAATTGTTCTTTATTTTAATTATCATATCCTTCATTTCTGACTGGATCTTTTTATGCTGCTGAGGTCCTCACTAAGTTCCTTGAGCATCCTTATAACCAGTGTTTTGAACTCTACATCTAATAGATTGCTTATCTCCATTTTGTTTAGGTCTTTTTCTGTAGTTTTGATCTCTTCTTTCATTTGAACCATGTTTCTTTGTCTCCTCATTTTAGCAGCCTCCCTGAGTTTGTTTGTATGTATTAGGTAAAGCTGTCATGATCCCCTATCTTGGTAACATGGCCGAATGTAGTAGGTGTCTTGTAGGGTCCAGTGGCACAGTTGCCCCCATCACCCAAGCTGGGTACTTGAAGTGTGTCCTTAACGTGGGCTGTGTATGCCCCTCTCTTGTAGTTGAACCTGGGTTTCTGTTGGCAGATCAATGAGAGAGATTTACCTAGGCCAGTCAGCTGCAAGGATTGGCTGTGACCATTGACCACCAACCTCCATCCTCCACGGAAGATCAGTTGTGCAGGGGCAGGGTGGTGGTACTCTGACGTGGCCTATAGCCCTCCACTGGGTGCCCTGGCCCTGGGGTTTCCTGGGTGGAGCAGGCTGAGATCAGCCCCCACTTGTGTTTTGCCTGGGACCACCCTACCTGAGCTGCCTGAGATGGCTGCTACTTGTGCTGTGTTTGGATATTTCCAGGCAAAGCCAAGCTGTGAATCTAGGCTGGCTGCTGCTAGTGCCGGGCCTGGGGCTCACTGAGGCCAACTGTTGCTTGCTTGAGAGGATTTTAGGAAGTTGTACTGTATGACCTGAGACCAGCCATTCATAAGGAAAACCAGCTTGGGTGGGTTCATTTTGGTGACACAGAGTCTCTGGGGATCTCCAAGGAGGGTCACACAATGTTAGCCAGGTTAATAGAGTCTCAGATATGGCACCAGCTTGCTGGCTCTGTGGCTCTGTGGGGAAGAGATTTGGAAAAGGGACAATGGCTTCTGCTCACCTTGATGCCAGACACTCAGTTTCTTCCATATGCCTCTGGTGCAGTTCAGACTGCTATTCTGGTGCTGAAGCTCTGATGCAATGAGTCTGAGTAGGTGAGTCAGTGTGTGGGTTCTTTAATAGGAACTGCATGGGGCTCCAGCAGTTTCTTCCACCAACTCAACCCCTGCTGGTTTTTGTAACCAGAACTTGCGATGACTTATCTTCCTGGCACTGGAACCCTAGGCTGAGGGACCTGGTCTGGGGCTGTGACTCCTCACTCCTGAGATAGCTCTCCCAAATTTTTATGCACCACACTTGGGTGTGGGACCAGCCTGTTCCACATCTGCGTCCCTCCTACCAGCCTGGATGGATGTGGTTTTTTTAATTCTGTAGTTGTCAGACTTCCATTCAAGTTGATTTCTAAGTGATGGTTGTTCTATATTTTAGTTGTCATTTTGATGTGTTTGTGTGAAGAGGCAAACCATGTCTGCCTATGGCTGCCATCTTGACCAGAAGGTCATCTTTGTATCTCTGTGACTTAACCCACTGTTTGGGTCAAAGTGTGATAGATTCTCGGTAAAGGCTTGTTGAATAAATTGATACTGGTATTCTTATGATGTAGAATATAATTTGAGAGATGTTTCTGAGAGATGTTAATCTTCCTTGGTAGATGGATCTTAAGTCAGGGGTTATGATTTCAGGTTCAAGCCCTGCCCCTACAAAAGAGTCTGTAGAGCATATCCGTAGACTTATGATTATAATATTGATAAGTAGGACCAAAGAAAAATAAAGTGTATATCAATGTATTTATACCCACTCTGTAGCTAAGAGAAAGCACACACACACAAAAAGCTGACTGAAAAGAGTTAATAAGCATTTGTATTTTCGTATTTATTAAGGGGGATCAGACTCACTTACTGTTGGATCCTCCAGTTTCTATGGGGAGGATATTTTCTCTTGCCCCGTCCCTCAACCCCAACCAACAGGGGTACCAGGAGTTATCTATCTAGTGAGTTTGAAAGAGGAACCACACATGCAAAGCATAGCCACTTGCTCCCACTGAGTGTGTAATTGTGTGTGTGTGTGTGTGTTTTACTGTTTACAGGAAGCACACAGTCTAATCTGATTTTCCATGTAAATTTTCTAAAGTAGAAATCAGATGAACAAATGGTAGTATGTATACAATGTGAAAGTGGTCTTTGGACCTAATGGTCAAGCAGGCCCTCATTTCAATACACATAGGACTGAATAAATGAGTTTACTTCCATCCGTTACTGACACACACCTAGGCCATGTCCTTTGGACTGGCCTGGCCTTTGTTGGTAGTATCACTAATAATTTGATCTCTTATCTCTTGTTTAGCTCTCAGCTGAGTTCTGAGTTCTGAACGCAGGCTGGAAGAAGTGTTCTATTTAATGGGCTTCCTTAAGCCTAATCATCATTATTTAATCTGAGATACTTTAATTGCTTGCTTCCCCTGAACCTCTCTCTAAATTCTATCTATTGAAATTACTTAATGGAACTGGTTTTGTTTTAACATATTGTGTTTTAGCTCAACTCTAAATATTTAAAATTGAGATAACTGACTACTTTTACTGGTGATGATGTGTTTAATATCATTTAATGTCTCATCTCTATATATTCATTGATGGCAGCACATACTGTGTATATAGATAGGTCCATTCAGTATTTTCAGAGGCTGAGCAGAGCTTGTGAAATTTATTAAACATTACCACAATAAGAAAAAAAGGACAAACCACAAGAGAAAAACAATCTTTACATGAGATTTCACTGCAAACTAGACTGTTTCAGTATTTATAAATATTCGTCTGTGGAGAAAAGTATGTGTATTATAATAATTATGCATTAGTGTCTCATTAGTAGGGGGTTACATCCATGCTGTTTCTTTTTCCTCTAGTGTATTTCTGATAAGTTAGCATTTTTAAAGTCTTATTTAAAATGTCACAAAAACAGAGGAGAGAGAGAGTGTGTGTATATTCAAGAGCAGATCATTTGTAATTCCTTCAGCTGTGTGAAGAAACTGGGCTTCTGAGCCCATAAAAAGATGTAAAAATTGCCTTCCTCATTCAAAATCAGAACCAAATTACTAGAAAAGTAGGCAAACAGGTTGGATCAGTACAGAACTTTTATCATATTGATGTCTTATTCTCAATCGCTAATATATACATTTTATTCTAGGCTCCTAAGTACATTTTGTAAAAGGGACCCTTACCAGACCAGCAGCCCAGAAATACAGTCATTATGCACCGTTTTTGGTACATTCTATTTGCAAAATTCAGGTGTATTTTTCTTTGATCTTCTTTGATCTTTCTCCTGAATTTCATATAGTTGATCATTTTCTCTTTTTTTCTGAGGTTATATACACATTTTGCTTCTAGGCATTTCATAATACTGATTTACTTTTAACCTCCCTGACTGCTGTTTCTCCATTTCTTTTGTGAGATTCCCTTTATTTCCTTTGCTTATTCCTAACATATTCCCCTGGATTCCATGTTTTCCTTCTTTGTGCTTTGCTCACACTTCATACCCTCCTTATGTGGTGTTCTTTGTTTTCCTGATTTCAAGCCTCATCACCTAAATGCTGGTGGTACACGGGATCTGTGAATGTCAGGTTGCCATTTCCAGCTGCTCTCTAGAAACCTCACAGGTGCTCAGAACTTAACTAAAGACCAACTGGAATTCACATCTCTCATAAGCTTGCTCCCATTTCTTCTTTCTCACATGA
>PVJD01000862.1:0-12500 GCA_004026545.1 Mormoops blainvillei
GCGGGGGGTGGGGGGAGGAAGAAACTGTGCCTCGATCAACTCCAAAAGGGGAGGGGAGGGGGCGCGGGGTGAGTGGGTTTCCTATAATTACTATTATCAATTTGCCCGAGTGTGCTTCCTCCGGGGGCTGTTTCTCGTTGTTTGTTTGTTTGTTTGTTTGTTTCTTCTGGGGAATGGGGTGGGGGGTGAGACAAGATAAGAGCGAAAGAAAGCGTCACCTCACCCCAAGTTCCCGAGCCTGGTTGAGGACTTTTCGGAGGAAAAGGTCCGCCTAGCCCTGAGTCAAGCAGCCTTACTGTACCGCCGTGTGCATTCCCTCATACGGTCAGGAGTTATGACTCATTTTGAAGATGTAATTCTTGTCTCTCTGATCCCCTCACGGGTGCGACACACCAAACAGTAACAAACACAAAGCGCCTCGGGGCCAAGGCTGGGGTAGGGGGGCGGGGAGGGGGCCGCCGAAGTTTCGCTTTGGCGTTGGGGGGCGCGGATGGGCGCTCGCCGGGGCCCTGGCCCGGCTCCCCGGGGCGGCCCGCGCGCGTTTCAATGGGCGCGGGCGATGCCCACATTGTCGCTGTGTTTGGTTGCTAGATCGAGCCTGCGTGCTGCCGAAGCAGGGCGCCGAGTCCATGCGAACTGCCATCTGATCCGCTCTTATCAATGAAGCAGCCGATCATGGCGGATGGCCCCCGGTGCAAGAGGCGCAAACAAGCCAATCCCAGGAGGAAAAACGGTAAGAACCGGCCCGAACCAAACTTTTCCGGGCCACTCCGCGGCTCAAGACCCAGGGAGAAGGGAGGGGAAAGGGAAAAGGAACCGAGGCGGCGGCGCCCGGGGCTCGCGGGCGAGCCTCTCTCCGCGGCCGGCGCCGGAGCCCAGCGCGCGCGGTGACTGGACCGGGGGGAGTTGGGGAAGTGCCGGGCAAAGTGAGCGTCGGGCGCCGGCGGGCTCCGAGCGCTGGGGTCCAGACGGGGACCCGCTCCCCCATCCCCGCCGCCCCTCGCGCCCCCGCCTGCGCCCTCCCTCCACCTCCCGCTCCGCTAGCTCCTGGCCCGGCGGGTCCGCGGCAGGGCTGCGGGAGCGTCCGGCTAGGGCAGGGCGGGGGCCCGGGCGCCGGGTCGTGCGGAATCCCGGGGAGGGGGCGGGGGTGGCGGTGGCGGAGGGACGGCGAGGGAGAGATTGGGGTCCCGGGGCTGTGCTTCCACAAGGCTTAAAGTTTCTTGCCGGAGTCGCCCGGCTGCCTCTCCGTACGCCAAGTAACGGTCCGCGGGCAGCGGGGCCCGGTTGGGCGCGCCCGGACTCCGGGGTGGGAGGGACTCGGCCGGCCCCGCGCGGGGTCTGGCGGGGTCCGGGCGGGCTTGGGGGCGGGTGGCGCTTCTCCAGCGGGCTTTGGCCCCTTGCCGGGGGCTGGCGGAGTCGAAGAGCGTAGGGAGACTTTTCTGAGCAGTTTCTACGTGGTCAGGAGCCCGCTATCCAGGCTGAGTCAGGAAGGAGGAAGAAGATGGGGGGTGTGAGAGGGACACACTGATAGGAGATGGGAGATTAAAGCAGTGACAGTTTAGTAGGTCCATCTTGGAGAGAGGCAGAGAAGGAGAGAGAGAGAGAGTAGGAGGGAGGAAGGGAGGGAGGGAGGGAGACAGAGAGAGAGAGAGACCCCCTAGGTATTACCCCCAAACAAAATCGTGGGAATAAAAGAGAAAAGTGATTGGCAAGAGTGCAGAAGGAACCTGGGGGAGGGGAGAGAGCAGGGGACCAGAGAGGGTACCGGGGGAGCTGAGGAGGAAACTGAGTTTAAAAAGAAAAACCAGCCCCCCCAAAACAAACAAGCGAACCAGCGCCAGCTCAGCCTGGGAAATGAAAGTTCTCGCTCCCATTGCTGTCCACCGGATCACCCGGCCCGGGGCCGCGGTCACTCTCTGGAGCTGGACGCGGGGACGAGGAGATGGCCGGCCTCCGGCCTCCCGCAAGCCCAGCCCGCTCCTCGCGGGGACTGCCCGGGCCCACTTGGAGCAACTTTCCTCTAGAGAAGACCATTGTGCGCGCCCCTAGTCTACCCCTGAGCTGCGCGGCGCAGGGAGGGGGCGGCTGGGGGCGCAGTGTGGGGTGCTGGAGGGAAAAAAACACAAAGACGGAGAATTTTGATTAGAGACAAATGAGGCTTCACCCTATCTCTCTGTTTCTCTCTCTCTCCCTCTCTCTCTCTCTCTCTCTCTCTCTCTCTCTCTCTCTCTCTCTAGGTTTTGTGTGTGTGTCTGTGTGTGTCATTTGCTTGTTGTGGTGGAGGTGTCGAGCCATATGGGGGAGTGATAGAGGAATTTTAGTCAGAAACTCTTCGTTGCGTTATCCTGCCTTTTCCCTTTGTGCTGCCTTTGATCTATTTGCTTGGCTTAGTATTACAAAAAACAAGTACAATAATATATTCTGAGCTGCTTCCCCAAGATCCAGTTCAGGCTGCCTCTTTTTAAGTCTCTCTCGTGCTCGCTCTCTCTCTACCCCCCCCTCAATTTAATTTTTTCTTCACTCTAGTGTCTGGCATTATTTAAGGTGGTCCTTACACAGGAGACCTCCCCTTACCCATCACTGGGTAATTTAGTAGACACTAAAATTACACCTAGTGTCCCCCTCTCTTCTCTTGTGTTTCCTCTGTACCTTTTATTAAATGTTGGTTATTGATTTTCTAAAATCAATGTCTGTCGTGAGGCTCCCCCCCCCCCAACAAGTATCTAAAGCACGTTGCTGATCAACTGGATAACAAAAGCTTTGTGTCAAAGAGGCTTTTTTCCCCCTTATGTTAAACAGTCATATTTTTCTTTTTTGAGAGAAAAGAGAATGAGATTTAAAGCAAGTTTCCCAGAAGTGTCCTTTTGCAGAAGAGGCTATTTAAAATGTTTGTTTCTGCTTGCTTGCCTCCTTCCACCCTCTTCGGGATTTTACCACCATTGGCCAGCCTGGCCCCAGCGGTGAGGTCAGGCCAGAGCCCCGGTCTGGGGAAACAGAGGGCTCCAGGCTTCCTAGGAGCCTTTGGAGAGGAGAGGGGCGGCTCTCTGAGAGGGAGGCCTGCTGGGGGCTTCACAGGTGGACCTAAGTGCCAGGCAGAGGCTCGCCCATGGACTCTGCCACCGTTTCCCCCCTGCCCAGCCACTAACCTGGGAGAAGCCTCAACACTCCGAAATAGAAAGTTGAATTGCACATTTCAAGGCATTTAGCCCAGTCTCTGCACACTTAACAGTAAGCCTGTCCATCTCTTACAGCTTCTCCAACTTTGACTATTATGTCTCTTTTTCCGAATAATCTGTGGCAAAACACGCTGTGAATTGGTTACTTTTCAGTGTTTTTCTTTGGGTTAAACCTGACTGAGCAATGTCCTGGTTTTTGAAAAGCAGGTATAAGAGTTTTTCCCCCCCTTTTTCATTTTCTTTCTCATCAAGCATGTATCCAATGCCTTTCCCTTTGGGAATTGCCTGGATTTATCTGAACTGAGTGGATTTTTCTTCTTTCCTGGATTCATGGAAAAGATGTCACTTTTGAGCTTGTGTCTTTGCTGATAACACTAAATATGATGATGCTTATCAAAATCATATAGAAATTCCTAGAAAGAAATAATGACAATACTAATCATAGAAGTGGAAGCTGCAAGGAAAAAAAGAAAAAAAAGAAAAGAAAGATGGTCATCCAGGAAACTAGAATGGCACTTTATATAATTTTAATGAAGTCAACAGTGTATATATAGACTAAGGTGACAAGGAGATAAAATGTGTAAAGCTGTGTGTGTGCACACACATGCACAAAAGGCCGGTCAAGAACTGGGGGTTAGAACATGAGGCTTTAAACGATTATTAAAAAGCAAAGGAGATTCTCAGGCTAAAAAGATGCCTGGCAGAGACAGTGCCAGGGCCAAGTTAATCCATAGCGGACAGTCTCCTTTGCCCCACATGGAAAGGATGAAATCTTTTCCCAGAAAATAAGATGTGCAGGAGGAAAGGGGGAAGAAGGCAAAAAGCAAGTCTTAGCAGACAAGAATGTGTGTCCGTTTCAAGAAAGTTCAGTCAGATGATCTTCAGTCGCCTGACTCACTTTGTAACACTTTCACTGAAGCTGGAGAGGAGGGGGAAACCCACCCCCCTTTCCATTCCCCTGATACACCCCACTATCTCCACACAGCCTTGGAGTCAGAAATAAGCACTAGGAGCTCCAGATGCCCGTCTGCTGCCGCCACTGGCACAGCCCGGTTGTAACTTGCAAAGTTTGTTGCTTTAGCCCCTGAAGCGGGCATGGGCTCCCAGGGATGCCACGGCTTCCCTCCTACCTCCTGCGGAGCCTGGGAAGACCGGCCCGCCTCCCCGGCCCACCACCTTCCAGCATCAGCCTCTGAAAAATTGCACATATCCATGCACGTTGTAGCAAAATCAAATCCAGAAACTGCTTCTTTCAGAAAAGAGAATGAAGTTGTCTTTGACATGAAAACTGAATTCAGAGCAGAGGGAACAAGGAGATGGAAGAAAGAAAGAAAAGTTAAATTTGATTGTTCTTCAAAGTTTCAGCTAAAGGTTTGGGGATCGTATGGGGAGTGGGGGAGATTTTTACAAACGCCTGTGGTCTCTGGTTTTCGGTGATAAAGAAAGGGGATAAAGTTGGATGTTTTCAGGGCTTTGGATTTTAGAGGAGGAACCATCAGATGGGCAGAAATGATTATCCTTGTTTAAGATAAGTCCTCACTTTCTACCACTTTCTTAAAGGGAGTGGAGGAGCTGCTGGTGATGCTCAGAGGCTGTAGAGGACACTGAGGGTGCTCCCGTTTCAGAGATGCTTAAATGAAAAAGGAAAGAAATGCAGTCAGGCCCTTCAACAGGATGTGGCTCCTCTCTGAGAGGTGAAGTTGGGAGAGGGCAGCCTCCACTTCAAAGCCCGGCAGTGCACACTGAGGCAGGGAAGTTTCCTTCGGATCATAGTCGGTTTGGACTTGGTTATCTCTGCAAGTGTGAAAATCTTTTGCCACTAGCTTTCTTCCTAAAGTTGATGAGCTTCATAGGAAGCCTGTGTTGCTGGCACTCAAAGCACTCAGAGGCAGTTCGTGTGGCAGGTACCAGCCAGTTGTAAGGGCGCTCCAAAAATACCCATCTCCATCCTTTTCTCTCTGTAAAGATCTTCTACAAGTTTTGTCACGCAGCACACACACAAGGCTGGGGGCTATATATCTAGACTGATCTATTTGCTTTATTTTGGTTTGGGAAAACTAAGTCAATTGGGATAGAAACGTGCCTTCCTTCCTAGCAGAGCCACTAGCTTGCTGGCATCATGGCTTGACGCTCCACCAGGGGTAAGGGTCGGCTAAGGATTTGAAACTTTACATTGTTTCTCTGTTGCCAAATAAAAATAAATTCATGTCTTTCAGCCTTTATTTCCAAATACGAATAAAGCCAAGATTAAAAGTTCCCCACTAAGCTGCTATGTCATATGTTTCAGATGCTTCCTTTCTTGCGAGCTTAATTAGCTCAAAGTAAAGAAAATTCCAAGAGGTTATCAAAGACCCTAATACTGTGTTGAGAGTATTTCCTGGGAAAAAATGTATGTGCCCTTAAGGTAGGAAAGCAGAGTGTTGCTAGCTCTGTAGCAGAGCCCCGTTTATTCCAAGATGTGGGAGATTCTTTTCCTTACAACAGTTTTTTTGTCATCTGCATTCTTCCAAGGCTTTTAAGGTGCATTTTCTTCTGTGTGAAAGGGAACTCTTTGTCCTTTTCCTCTCCAGCACCGTGGCTTCCCAAGGTAGACACTATTTTGTGCCTGTCACAGAGAGAGGGAGTGCAGGTTTGCAATGCTCACAGACAATTGATTGTCTGCCCTAATGTGTTTCATTTACATGTTTATAACGTCAATGGTGCTGGGGTGTCCACTGTACCATTCATTCCCGCATTCCCACAAGGGGGCAATTGTCTGAATGGCCAAGTCAGACACCTTTTTGATTGCTCTTTGGTTGTCTTTTTAGAGCAAAGAGATAAAGGAGGAAAATCTGTGATGCAGAAACACTAGTTGAAAATATACAGAATTAAATGTCACCACAAAAGCAGATGTTAACATAGCCCCAATATGCTTTTTAGCCAAGATGTGAAGGTTGAAAAAAAAATAATTCAGAGCAGAGGGAAGGATGATTTAAAACCAATAAATATAGCCCTACTTCCCCCTCCCTCTTTCTTTTCTTTCTTTAGCAATCAGAAGATGAAATGTGATTTTCCTTTTCATTTTTAAACCTTGAAACATCTAGGCACCTCCTCATTATTTGTGTGTTTGCTATGATTTGTGAATTTGGTATATATTTGCATAGCTCTGTTTATGCCAATAGCATCAGCTTACCACTTGGAAAATCTATTGAGTGACTATTTGGGCTGTGGGGAGTGTAAACTTTTAAAAAGTAAGAGCCAAGTATTTCTTCACCAAGCATTTTTTTTAAGGGAAAGCAATAATAATCAGTAGATTCTATGGAAGTCTTTGCCTTAATAGCTATGTGCCAAATACTTTTATCTTGGGTGACAGTTGTGTCAGAGTGAAAGCTCTCAGGAAAAGTGTAACTAGTAGTTACAAAGTAAATAAAGAATTTTGTTTGAAGGTGTTCTGTACTGTTTTTATACTTTTGTGTGTGTTGTCTTGTGTTTCCTCTGAGGGAGGCGAGAAGAAAAGGTGTACATGCCTGTGTTTTTTGGCTTTTCCCTTCAATCAATTCTCCCTTCCATATTATGCATGTATGTAATACACATGAATACACCTGCTTTAAAAAAAAAAAAAGATTTCACAGTTCAGATGGTGCCTTGCTGGTTCATTTAGGAAATACACTTATTAGAAGTTGGTCTGATTTCGCGTGTGGTCCATAAAGAGAGAAAATACTCTTCTGTCATATGGTGGGAGGTAAACAGGGGGTGGTGGTGGAGGTGTAAAAGTTTTATAATTTTGTAGTAAATTAGAAAGAAAAAAATCCCCAGTCTGTGAAAAGATTTTGCTTCTCCGAGAAGACACACACAGTAGCTGTACCGTTAGCTGAACCCCTGACACGGCGGTCTTTTGAATGCCTTAGGTATGATTTCACTTTCGCTCACATCAATGCTGACCTGAATGCCTTTCATATCTGATCCGCTGTGTCTCTCCCAGTAAACATCCCCTGAGGGGAGAACAAAGAAAGGAGCTCTTCTTCTTCTTAATCACAATTCAGCCCTTTCACCGCCGGCAGGCTCCATTTGCATTCTGCCACAGAAAGCCAAGATGAAAAGAGAGAGAGAGAGAGAGAGAGAGAGAGAGAGAGAGAGAGAGAAAAGAGTGGAGAAGGGAGGCATAGGGTAGTGGCTGAGTAAAATAACTTAGGTGTTTGTGGCTGTTTGTTGGGCTTTCCCTAGTTACCAGCCTTATATAGTTGATGCTCAACCAGGCCCTGTCCCTCCTGACAGGCATATAGTGTTACAAGATGGCATGTCTGTACTATTCATGGCCACCCGCTCAACACTTGAGGTAAAAAGTGTCAGGGAGGGATCAGATTCTCCCCCAGAAGCCTGTTAGACTTGGGGTTAGGTGTGTGGGCTTCCTATTCTTGAGTACTGCCTACTGTTTGGCTTTAGTCTGATTGTTTACCATCAGACAGGGGAGGTGAGGGCATGAAGGGGGAGGGGGGGCTGTAAACTGGAGACCGCTCAGAAAGAGAGAAGGGATAAAGTCTCCCGAGGCCCTGGTCTGGTTTCAGTGATGGGTGTCTGGCCCAGAGGAAAAGGGATAAGTGCCCGAACATACTGATAAATCTTCAGGAAAACTGGAAAAGACTTTCCCATTTTTTCCCCTGACTTTTTATGATAATTCATATTTTCAAATGAAAGGGGAAAAAAGCCAAGAAAGAAACTCTCAAATGAGCCAAAAAGGAAAAAAAAAATTCTCTGAAAAGAATTTTAGGGGGAAAAGTTGTTCTATTTTAAAAAGCTTTGAGGGCTGTAAAGTGCCACGTTTTTCACACCTTCTCCATACTTTTTTTTTTTCAGATTTTTTTAGTATGTTTAACATTTGTGAGATGACAGCCTTTTTGTATCTCAAACTGGATGCTGCAAGATTTATAGGGAGGGTTGGTGGTATTCACGTTCTATTGAGAGAGAAGGTTTATGCCTAAAGGGCTCCTTCTTACTGGGAACTGTTTAAACCCTTGCAGGCGGACCTGTCAGGTTTTACTGTGTTACTTGCTTCCATTTTCAACATGCAAAAGTAACATGCAGCTAATGGTGTTGGAATGAGACCACAGCGAGAGCAGAAACCTCTCGTGACAACTTTTCAGCTACATTATCTTGCTCCTAAACTGTCTTGTCTTTTTTTTCTCTTTCTGAAACCACTTTGAAGATACCAACAGTTTTTCTTCAACAATTAGATTAAGCATGCAGTACACACACACACACACACACACACACACACACACACACACACACGCACACACACACAACTTTGGAAGGGCAATCGCTTCAAACAGCAGACTGAAGAGCTGGAAATGTGGCTTTTCGGGTAACTATTGTGACAGATTTCACTTATAAGAGCAAAACTAGTGGAGATATTAGAAGTTGTATAGAGCATGTGACACAGATTCCTGATTTTTTTCCCCAGAAGATTTACAGAATTTACAAAAAGAGATTATCCCTACACCTTCCACCCCTCCTATCCACCCCCATGACCCAAGCAATGAAGGATTTAGGCAGATTTACTTCAGTAAACACCTTTGGACACTTTGAGGGGAAAGTGGGAGTCTGTTTGCAAAAGAAGGCTTTTGTTAAGTGAGGTACTGGGGATAATGCTTTACCAGGCAGCTGTGATATTAACCTACCCAGCAATGCGGGAACACTCTTTAACTCTTTGAGTGCCTGGTCCTTTGCGCTCAGCAGATAAAATCCTAGCTCTCCAAAGACAGTTAGAATCCTGGCTCTAACAGTTTATTATTCAGACAAGTCTTGTAGACATGAAAACTGTTCAAGCTTTTAAAACAATGTGGTTTAATTAGATGAAGTGGACTTACATTGCTCATAAGCCCTCCAAATGGTGGTTTATAATTGGCAAAGAAAAAAAAAAAGGAATCAGGCAGCACATTAAAAATTCCAGGAAATATCTTTAGAAAAGCTATTTTCATTTCCAGCTTTTAAAATATTAGACTATGGTAGCTAGAGGGAATGAAGCAGCTGGGGCCTCTCTCCTTCCTATAAAAGACACCAGAAGTTTGTGATGAAGGGGCTTCAACTCGAAACGTTGCAAGAGGCCAGTTCGGACAGTGACATTATCGCAGCGCTCACATCTCTTCAAGAGGGAAGTGTTGCCTATCTTTCGGAGCTTGGGAAGTCATGTGCACCTCAGATTCAGGACCTCAGGATGGCTCTTTACCAACTTAAGACTTTTTAAAGCAAGCAGAGAGGCATTTATAAGAGGAAGGAGTTAATAGTTATTTTTTGCTGGGCACCAGAATAACGTTACAGGTGTTGCAATTGGACTTAAATAAGATTGCCTTATTTAGTTTTGAAAAAGAGTGTAGGTGTCAACGTTGGAGCAGCCACAAATGTGTGAGAAAGTAAAGGGTATGAGACATGACAGAATTAAAGGTGTTTGCTATGTTGTTACACCGTGTGTCAGGCGGCAAGCTCCCTTTGTCACAGCCTCCTGGTGATTTGACAGCGCAGATCTACTTCCCTTCTAGGTGAAACAGCATTTTTAAACTGGAGTTATAAATATGGTACATCCTTCGCATAGCACCCTGCCTCCCAGATCCATGAATCCTATTTGAAAGCATCTTGCCCTGAGACACAATGAACAAACGCTGTATACAGGGGGCTGTGTGTGCGGGGGCCGGGCACCGCCAGCATCACAGTAGCTGGCATTGACTGTTGTTTGGCAAGAAGGTCCTCTGCCAAATCATCCAATAATTAAGTTTTATGTTATTTGTATGAACGACCAAGCATGCAGTATTCCTTTTCAAATCAAAGGGAGGCTTAAAATTACTTTTTGAACACTTTCAGACCATGGTCAGGTCACAGTTTGGGGGCTGAATTAAAATGATCTCATTCATGATCTAATTGAGGTTGGCAAAACCTTAGCAGTAGCAGGAGTACATAAATATAAATCAATGACCAAAATTTAGCAAATCATATCATTTGCTAGAAATCTGCTCATGAATTATTCTCCGATTGCCAGCCCCGAAGTTAAACTTTGTCTCCCCTCAGCAACAGTAACTGTGCGTATTTTTTTTCATGCTCCTGGGGGGAGAAGAGAGAAGGAAGATGACCAATTTCTCATCAGATATTGTGCGTTTGTGACCCAAGAAACTACAGTAGCTAATACAACCATGTACATTACAGTGGATGCTGCAGCCTTGGTTAGAAATTAATATCTGCTTCTGAAAACCAGACCTTGGAAGAGCAAGCAGCTGGGACACATAAGCGATGGAAGGGGAGCAAACATTTCAAGAAGGAGCTGATTGAACTTTGCTTTCATTCTTCAGTTGAGTGTAATCATCATAATGATCCATGATTTTTTTTACAAGTTTAGTGCAATTACTGAGCTGAGGCCATATTTGAAGTAGTTGTTAGAATTAAAAGACAATACAGAAATGTTAGTGCACATATTTAAGTTACCTTTCTTTCTTTTTTTTTAAGGAATATTACTATAAAATTAAGATTCTAGAGCCTATAATCTGTAGGATTAAGTATTATGTTCTATTGTATGCAATTTATTTTGAACTCCTCATTTTTCTTGATTCCTGTGTGTTATTTCAGCTTAAACCCACACACCCTCTACTTTAAGCGGGAGGAGACCTAATTCTGAACTTGAATGTTTTGAAGTTAAAAATTTAAATCCCATTTAAATTAAAGTATTTCTTTCAAGCAAACAGTAAGTGAAGAACTGGTCAGGTTAGCTAACTTTATTTATCATAAGATCAAATATATGAAGGTGTATTTTTGAATGACCCTGCTGTGGTGGAAGCATTTTAAAATCATCTCAGGTAATAGAGGTAAATGACTGCATTATTTTGGGAACAGGTAACTGTCATTAATGATTTACCATGACAAAAAGGCAAAATGTGTTCTACATAAAAATGTATAATGAATTCCTCTAATAATTACATTGCTGCTATGACAATATAGTGACTTTTGTTCTTTACATACGGTTTCATATTTCTTTTTATAATCAACTCTAGAAAAGAAAGGTACTCCTGACAAGGCGATAGACATTCTCCCCCGAAATAAATAATACTAGATCAACAATTTAATATAATCATGCTATTTATGAGATGAGATGTTTTCTCTCTCTCTCTTAAACGGATGATTAAATTTCAAGATCCAGTGCCCAAGTGATCTATAAATGTAGTAGATAGCTTTCACTGTTTCCTAGTTCAAATTGTTTTTATATTGTTTTATATATCTGAATTAACTGTAATCAAGGAAACTTTGCAATGTGCTTATTCTTGGAAGTACCTAAGTTTCTATTTTAGACACAAAGCACATCACTGGAAGTGTTTCACATCATGCGATTTCTCAGTTTTAAGAAGTGAGGTTTATATATAAGCTGTGTTTTCATAATAAACAGACCCATTAAGAGGGAAAAATCTCTAAGCAAAATGGTCGTCCTCTAAGGATTTTCCATCACCTTTGCTCTGCTGATGGGAACTTGAAAACTAAATACAGGCCATATGCACACGAGCACAAGTGCACCCTAGCATCCCAACTGCTACTTTTTCTCTTAAGCTTTCACTGTAGTCATATAACTTGTGAATGAAATACATTTTAACAAAAATAGTAGAGGTGAACAATTAACGTAGACTCCTATTTCCTAGGATTTACTGTAAGGGAAAAAAAGTGTTCCCTGTGCCATGTGACTGTCACAAAACTTACTTGCACCTATTAACCTACACTTTGAGTGTATTATTTAGGATAAATTACAAGCTTTATGTTTTGAAACTGTTTCCCCTTATTTGTGTTCAATATTACCAGCCTTAACACAGATTATGCCAAATTGATTGCAAGTTATTATGGTTTTTAAAACCGCATTCAGGAGCCCTGAATAAAGGTGGTATTTCAAGGTAGTGTTTATAATCGTTAAAAGGAAAAAAGTGTGGGGAGAGGATTAAGCTATACTGAACACTTAGAAACGTGTGGAGGTTTATACGTGTGTAGATAAAGGATGAGGTAGCCTTGCCCTGTGAAACCAAGACCACAAATGATATATGTCAGTAGGCTCTTTGATAGGGCTTCTGGCCTCAGTGTTTTTGTGCTGTCAAACTGCTGTGTTGAACAAACACCTCCTCTGGGACAAAGTGATAAATGCAGAGACAGGCTGGCTTCAGCCAGTCTCAGCTACCTCCTCAGCCACACCCCTCACTCCCAGACCCACCTCCCTCTCCCATACTCCAGCTACCTCCCTGCCCTGCTTTGCCCCTTTACCTGAAATTTGACGTTTATAGGGAGATGCCAGGGCTTTTCAAGATGTCAGTGGTGAGCAATTATTGATAC
>PVJD01000862.1:15000-62500 GCA_004026545.1 Mormoops blainvillei
TTATTTCCAACAGTGGATTCTCCCATACATCCTTACGGGGAAGTTACCTTGCCTGTACACAATCTGGGTAGACTTTTTAAAAGACATATTTTAAAAAGATGTATTATTAACAAGATATTCAGCTATAAAAGAAACCATTTATAAATATCTCTAAGGGTAGGCACGTTGCTACCTGAAGGGGGAAAGAAAAAGTTTTTGTTAAAGTGAGCCCTATTTCAGAGTCAGTAGAAGAATTAGGATTGAGGTTCAAAAATAAAATAATTGTTAGAAAAATCCCTGCTCCACCGGCAACAGCTAGTTCTTCAAAAGAAAAGTGAAGTTCAGTACTCCCAGTGTCCCGCTGAATGTGTCTTGAGCTTTATCTATGACGGGGGGTTGGGGGCGTTATGTTCCCCCTCCGCCTTTCTTTCTTCCCTTCAGGTTTGCTTCAAGTGTTTGCTCAGAGATTAGTTAGCAAGTTTATATTGAGGAGGTAGCCATGGGAAGCAGCTCTCCCCTCGAAGGAACGCACAGTGGGTCAGAGTGTGAAGATACTGGGAGCTCAGACTGACTAAGGCCTGGGATCAGGTACTTTATTTTCTCTCAGAGACAAACCACTCAGAGAAAGGTTTGTGGAATGACATCTCGTCCCAGTAGGAACACAGATGCTACCACTTTTAGAAACTTCCAAACAAGCGTTATTGCTGGAACAACTTCATGAAAAAAAATTTTCTTTAAGTCTTATTGCCAGAGCGCTCCCTTTTGATTTGCAAAGAGGCTATAATTTGAGATATTCAGGGTTATTTTTACCTCCATTCATAAAACAACATCTTCCTTGAGAGCTGTTATGAATAAGGTGAGGAAGGTGGCAAAGCAGAGAAAAATATTCAGCAGTGTGAAAGTCTTTCTGCTACTAACCAGTGAGACTGCACTAAAAATCTGAAATTGAATCTCCAGAGTAAAACATATACACATTTTCACCTTCCCTAAGCACACTTTTCTTAGCAATGACAGTTTTACTAACTGAAATGAAGTGCCATTTTTTTAAGTAGTAGTTTTACTCAATGTTTACTTACAGCAAATAATTCTCACAGCCAAAAGGGGTGACACAGGTAGGGATGACAAGGCCAGAGGAAGCTTTTATTCTTATTTTTTGTAGAGTGTCATACATGAAAAAGACACATCTGATGACAAGATACTTGGTGGCCTGTTAAGAGCTCTTAAGTTTCATGAGACATTTATGTGTCCAATCCCATTGGTATGAGCAAGATTTAGACACACAAATCTCCAACCTGGCAAAAGAATGGACCTTTTAATATATTCATGGAGCAGATTCTCACTTAATATATGAAGCAAATTTTGGCATTGATTTGGTGTTTCCTATTAATACTTTGTTAGTATCTGTTTATAAGGAAGAAAAATAGAAGTTGATACAAATGGTCCTTCTGCCCCAACCCCCAGCTCGATATTATCTACTTTTGTCTCGCCAACTCATAATATCCTGTGAATTGCTCTGAACAAAGCCGTATCTTAGCTATGTTTTATGACAAACGCAGGACTAGGACCCACATGACTTCTCACCTCTTAATGAACTGCCCTAGTTCAGGATCTTCTAAGGGATGGAGTATAAAGAAGAAGCAAAGTAGAGATGGAGATATCTCATAGTTTCCTTTGAACATCCTCAGTTGCTTATGGGGCCTTCCGCCTTTCTTCTAGGCTAGCAGAAATGGCCTAGCCGAGGGCTGATCCAAGTGAGCCCATTTCAGAACTATTCATTGGATGACTTGAGAGAGACTCCAGCCCTATGATACCAATGAAGCACATTAACTGAAAACTTTCATGCGTTTGGGGGCAGGGGTGATGTGAGTTTAGGGCATTCTTGAAGGAATTTCTAATTTGTGTGAGGATAGTAAGATCTAGCCATCCGTCAGCGTCAGGTTTCACAGACACAGATATTCATGGCTGCACCCCGCCCCCCCGCCCCATCCCATCCCTAGCGAAGTGAGGAACAAGCTCTACTTCACATAAATAAGATCTTTGAATTTATCTGTCATGAGGTAGGGCGTTAATGATCAGTATCTGCAAGCCAGGAGCATGAATGTGATCTTACTGTATCACAGTGTAGAGATGAGATAGTCTAGAGCTACAGCACACCAGTGCATTGTGCCCCGGCGTCGGGAACAATCCTTCCATTTCCAAAGCCGCAACTCTTTATTTTTCGTCATTGTTTCCTTACCTCACTTGTATGCTTCTTGTGATACAGATCTGAGTGAGTCGTGCAAGCTCTAGACTTGCCAGCCTCCAGCTCCCAGGCCTAGTACAGAGTAATTCATAAACTTACCATATTAGACTATCAGATTGAAACCAAGGATTTCTACTAGTGGTGGAATTGGAAAGCCCATTGTTTTGCTTATCATTTCATCAGCCCCAACTGATACTAGTATGCTCAAGGAAAACACACTTCAGTTACAGTTGATTTTCAGATTCCAAAATGGTGCTGCAAAGCCTGTGCATCTCTAATTATATTTTATGCTAGGCTGTGCAATACCAAAATATACGCCACAGCAATCAGTGAGTGAACAGTATCAATCAATTTGTAAACAGATGAAGTCACTCATTCCCAAACTGGTTTTCCAAAAACAATTACTAAATTACAATAGAAAAAAAATTGTACAGTTACTGTATTTGTGTGCTGTGTTACAATCAACATACCAGGGAAACAAAACAATTTAATGCAGAAAAATCATCATTCATCTACATTATAATTGCTTCTTTTTCACATCTACAGGGCGGTTAATTAAAATTGTGATTAAATGCGGTCGCGCTGCCTAAGATGTCTTGCCCAAAACAGGTGGTACAGAATTTAAAAGTAAAAAAAATGTAATTAGCATTGGAAATTGAGAAATTGCCTGTAAGAATCAGTGTTAATTTCAGTCAGTGATGAGGTAATTTATAAATGAATGCAGTGGAGGCTGTGCAAATGCACAATTGCCTGCCTTGCCATTCTTAGCATTCTCAGCATGCAGGTGAAAATGTTTTCAAAATATTGAGGTAATTTGAAAATCAATCCGTGCATTCTGTATCTTTTTTCTCCCGTTTGTACCAAATGCTTAACAAATGCTGCCATAGATGGCACGATCCATCAGTTTTTTATTTTCTAAAAGCAATGCAACACATATTGTAGACCTAGATTAAGAAACGTAACAACAGAAATTGCAAACCTCAAATTGTTACAAGGGTAAAATTGTACACCTGAAATTCCGACTAATGTGGATTTGCTTTGCTGCATAACCACTCCATCAATAAAAGGGAGACCTGGAGGGAAATCTTCTCAAAAACAGACATAAAGACTCTTAACCAATCCAGTAAACACGTGAGGCTTTATTTTCAAAGTTTAAGGAAGAACTAGAGAGTTATAATATGGCCAATGTTTTCTTTAGAGTCTTTAACATTTTTATTATTCTACCTATAAAGCCTTGAAAACTGGTTAATAAAGTATTATTAGAAAGTTTTTTTAAGAAATGAACTTTGCTCATTAACAGAATCTCTCTTTTTAATAAAGATGCAACTTTCTAACAAAATATTATGCCATCAATTTAATAAATTTCAGGCATTCAGATGACACATGAGTAAATTTATAGTTTAGATACTATTTTTGAAATTATTTTTATTTACACTGTTACTAAAATAGAACCACTAAGCTTTTAAAAATCTTTTCATGGAAGAAATTTAACTTTCGTGAGCTTTTCTTGACCATCTGAACAATACCAATTTAAAATATTTTAATAATTAATCGAGGAGAATATGGGGTTTGAGTAACTGGGTGCCACTGGGTTTAAAGAGACTTCTTGGGATTTCTTAAGCTTTCTGCAAAATGATCTCCCCATATAAATCTCGTTCTAAGAGTATGTTTAGTTAACTGTTACAGATCACTCTAATAATCAGAGTTGCTCATATAAAATATTCTGCATGGTTCTTTGCTGGTTGAGGCAGAAATCAATGATTTCTCTCTGAGGACATTCTTGGGTAACCCTGACATTGTGGGGAAAGAGGCCAAAAAAAAGTAACAGTCTTCTTCCCTGACAATATCTTACCATCCTCTGTGTTCAAGCCAGGTATTAGACTTCCCCCCATGACCCTTCCTCATCACTGTTGGGAAACAAATGAACTGTATAGTTTTGAGGTGACAACTCAGCTGGTTGTTCCAAGTGGCATGCCGTCATTTCTCCTGTATTTCAATCTGTTTTCCATTTAATATTACAAGTAGAAATAAAATGAGACCTATAAATGGAGGAAACTGAAAGGTCACCAGTTAACTTCATGATTCCTCTCCTTTCACCAGCTCCTACCCCCCACCAACTGTGATTAGGACGATTTCATCTTCCAGCAGTCAGCTCGCCTTCAGTGAGGGAGAGTGCACACTTCATCAAAGAATGGCTTCCTGGATTCCCTTCAGGACCTGTGAACATTAGATCTGCAGCCACATGGGGCTTGGCTCAAATTTCAGGAGAGTGATGAGATGGGGGAGGTACTACCTCACCCTCCAGGCTCTGCTGGTTCTGGGTTTACAAGGGGTCACAAAGGTTAGAGAATCACAGATGTCAATGGAACTCCAGGCCCTACCTCTCGAAAAATTTGCAGTAGGAACCTTCTTACCGCTTTATGTTTAGTTCTTAGTCTTCTGTAAACTAGCGAGGCTGTGTGGAGTTCTTTACTAGGGAGATTACACCTACGTTATGTCAAATCATCGATAATACCTGTGTCTTCTATGTAAGTTCCCCCTCCCAATTATCTTCTCCATACCCTTACAGCATCATTAGGGACCTCACAAAAGCTCTGAACTATTGGCTCTACGAGCACTAGATTGGCCAGCAATTTGGTATTTTAAGTCTTTTTTTCTTTTCAAAGTTCCTATGAGAGTTTACTTGATTTATTCTGCTATTGCTAGAAGCAGCACCTCTCTGGAGCTGATGTCAGGTTCATGGAAGAAAACTGCACATTTTCATTTTACACTCAGGGGTTCTTTCACTTTTATTTCTAAGGGAGCTTTACGTTAGAAGAAAAAGTGTTTTGTTTCTTTTTGCAAAAATAATCAACAGGTATGCCATGAGGTCCTCCTTCGGCTTTTGGTATTGCATCAGAAAATTGCAGCATTTATTCATTCTATAATAATTGAGCATCTACTACATGAAGGCACTGTACTTAAGGCTACTGGTCAAAGAATGAACAGTAGAGCCTGGGCCACTAAGGAGTTTGCTGTTTAGTGGGAAGGGGGGATGGCTGAAGAAATGAGGAAAATGTGATGAGTGCTATCAAAACATACCTGTGAGTGGAGAGTGCAGAAGACATAACTAGATCTGGGAGAAGGTGGTGAAGACAGACTTTCTGGAAAAGGTAGCTTCTAAGGAGACAGTGGTCTCCTGACTTGGATTTTACCAGTGGCTTGAGGGGCGGGCATCCTGGTAAATCATCCTGGTAAAATCGGACTGAGAGGAGGGCAGGTGCAGGCATAGAAGGAGGGAAGAGAACACCGCTCAGGTATCGTCAGCCAACAGAGGTGTCTGAACATAGGGAACATACAAGAGTATGAGATTCAACTGAGTCTGCAAAGGTAGCCTGGGAGCAGAAGAATCTCCTGTCTCATGTTTCTGGCTCTTATCCAGTAAATAGGTGATGATGAGCATGTGAACCCTTTTTAAAGAAGAATGACATAATCATATTTGTATTCCAGTGAAATGTCTCTGGCAACTGTATGAAAGCTAATGTTATCTAACATTTATTGAGTACTTTTAATGTGCTAAGAATTTTGTCGATGTCATCTGATGTTGCCCTGACAACAGTTCTATCAAATAGATACTATTATTTTAATAGACTTTTTACAGATGAGGAAATAAAGGCTTAGGAAAGGCACGAGCCCAGAGTCAGGAAGAAAGTTACGGTTAAATGTTACGGGAATCGTGGAATTTCCAGAATTAACAAGTAATTCTGGAAGGACATTTGGAAAAGGAAACCCAGCATTTGAAAAAGTTACAGCGAGGCAGTTTGATTCCCTGTTCTCTGGGTGAATGGTGAGATGAAGTGGGGAATGAGGAATTTTTATCCTCGAAATTCTTCCTTTCATTCATTACTGCGTCAGTTTGAAAAAGAAAATGAAAAATGATTCTTGATCCTCAAGAAACTGATACTAGAATGTGTACCTCTTTGGGAGTTTCGAAAGAGATGGTTAACAGACAACCCTTCAAAACAGTGGAATTTAGTAAACCCAGAACACTTGGCCTTGCTGATTTAATTCATGACATTAAGGCCTTCTTCGGCCTTATGAGGAAGCAAATGAAAATAATCCCTTTGTGATGACTGTTTTCCCCCTTTCTGAATTAACTCTTCCATTACCTAAGGCTCCCCAATCCTCCAACTTGGGAAATTCTCCACACTGCCTTATCTCTGCCATCTCATGGCAAGCCCTAAAGCTGCTAACATTTTGTAACAACTATGTGACAAATTGTTGTGCTTTTATTCATGTCGGACATCTTTGCCAGGCTTGCTTGTTGTGTTTTCTGTTTGGCTGTGTCATGGGACCAAAGGTGCCTGCCTTTGTACAGCATGTCAAATCTGGTTAACATGCAGCCATTTATCTTTAAAACCACTCCGGCACAATGGCAGCAGTGGGCCAGGCCACAGGGCTCCAAGCACAACCCAATTTTTTAAACCATCTTTTCTGCATATGGGGAGCACATTGGACAGCAGACAAGATGTTTTGCGTTTGGGGGAATCTCTTAGAGACAAATTGTAGAGTGCAAGTGTGGTGTAGCTGGACTGCTGGGTGCCCAGTGAAGTGAGGAAAATCAGATACAGCACAGGCTGAAAGAATGAAGCGAGAATTCATATCTCTGTGCAGAACATGCACAGTACTTTGCTCACACAGAGAGTTCACACGTAGACAAAAGCATGTTTGCTTGTGGGTTATTTGCAGGGATTCTATAGGGATTCTGTGCGCAGTCTGTGCGCACATTCGCACATGAGTCTTCTTTATGCATTTTGTACTGGAGAGGGTGTCCACTCGTGAACACATAAATGTGCCTGGGTGGGAAGACAGTTTTCTGTTACAGACTTAAGACATGGGAAAGACCTTCTAGTTCATTGAGGCGTTTCTGTCCTAATGTAGTAGAAGCAGAATCTTTGTGTTTTCTATAGTTGTTTCAGTAAAGGACTCTGTGTGTTTAAAGAAGACGCAGAGCCAGTAAGTGTCAAGTGCTACAATGAAAAAATATTGAGAACTTTTCTTTCTATAAAACAGCTGCAAACTTTATAACCTAATTCACTTAGGGTTTTCATTTCTCAATTGTCTCAGGTGTCTTGGGGATGATTTGCCCTTAAATAACTAATTATCAACAAAGGAGAAACGGCAGCATTGAAAAAATGTGATCAACTAGTTTAACTAAAATGAAGAGATTTACTTCCTTGGATGAATTAAAGGACTGAACATAGCAAAACTATTTGATTTAAATGAATTGTTAGGAACTGTAAATAGTAACTATAAATACATACATTTCATATATGTATATACACACACACACACACACACACACGCTTGTATATATTCTGAGGTTGCTTGAAAGAACAGGCACAGTTTTTCTTTTCTCTCTCTCTCTCTCTCTCTCTCTCTCTCTTTCTTTTTGAGTAAAGGACCCAAGAGATTGCCTTTCACTTTGAAAACAATCTCTAATATCAGGAAAATGCGCTGTTTGTTTATGCGTACATAATGCAAGTTTGTCCGCCTGGGAGCTGCAGCAAATGGGAGAAGTATGCATGGATTTCACAGGTAACAGGATTACGTGGGCACATAATTGATCCATTTGGAGAAAAAAAATGACAGTGCTCTAAAGATGCCTAGGCTTTGGAGATGGAGTTTATGAAACAGGCATTTGTAAATTCAAAGGAATCAATATGTCAATTTTATTACATCTCAGAACCAGCTGGGCATTAAAGGAACAGTAGCCTTTTAAAAAAAAAATTGCAGCTGTGTATTCCCACATTGTCTACCTTTCTTAAAGGGCTTGGAATTTAAGGAGGTGAACTCAGAAATTTCCACCTTTTCAGAAATTAATTTACATTTTTAAAAAAGAACAATAATTGAGCAATTTCTGAGTTTCAGCCTAACCATTGGTTAAAATGTCTGACTTAATCATTACAATTAATGTCTGTTAATCGCTATAGGTAATAAGCAGAATAGTAACTCTCACATAGGCTGCATATAGTCAAGGATTCATTAGAATTCTTATCAGCATTGTACTTTTGAACAAAGTCTAGATTTTACTTCTTCACTGATCTAAGAACATAATTTAAGAGCTAAGCTTTGGATGTCCCACAGAATTTGGTCTGTGCAAGTATGAAATAGTCTTGTTTTATTAGAGTTTTTGACAATTCAAAAAGACCAAGCTACTTTAAATTAAGTTCCCAGATAATAGGATTTGGACAACAGCCATAAGAGACGTGCATGGGATGTGAATTCAGGATTTTTTTTTAAAGGTCCTGAAGAGCTTACACAACTAAGGATGAAATTTAGAAGCTATTAACTGGTCCATTTGTAGATGAAGCAGTATGTCCTTCCACACACCTTACCGAGCACTATCTGTCGGCTAGCCCCTCAAGGGTTCAGATCTTCACTCCCTGGGCTCCTGCTCTAAGAGCATTCCAAGATCCATTCACTTAAAATGAATGGAGTCCAGTTTTCCTCTCTCCCCAGGGACTAAGGAATTTAATACCATGAGAAAAAAGAAAAAATACCCACAGCATTCAGACACAAACAAATCTGTGTCCGAATTCTAATTCTGCCACTTACTTTCCAGGTGGCCCTGAATGTGTTTCTTAACCTCTCCGAGCCTCAGTTCATGATGCATAAAATGCGGACCAATAATTGTTACAGGAGGCTTGGGAGTGTTAAACAAAACTCTGAGGGCAGTATCTGGAGCTTAGAAGATACTCAGTACATTCTGATTATAACTATTTCACGGGCGTGTCTAATCAGGCTACCAGGAATTCTGTGATAGAGGTACTTCCGTTTCTGGGCCACACTGAAACACTCCTAAGAAGGGGAAACAATAATCTTAAGCTGAGGTATCCATTCCTTTTCAATTCTTTAGGAGTACTAAAAAGCAAAAAAGGAAAAGAAATAGTAATGATGCTTTGCATGGTCTTATACCTCTGCCTTTCCAGAAAGTAGACACGGTACTTTACGTTATAGGAGCAACGCCCTCTAAAAAAATCCCTCAAGGAGTATATTCTGAGCTGACCTTTATCACAGCACTTACAATATCTGATTCCTATTTGTCTCCTCACAAAATGTGCAAATGCCTTGAGGACAGCCTTGTCCATTTCACTGTCACCAGTGACTAGCTGAGTGCGTGGAACACAAAAATCATTTTGTTGAAGCAAGGCTGTACTTAATAGGAAGACGAATCCATTCCACTCAACTGTCTTTTGAAAATGAATACAGCAGGTACATTAAAGATTTAGCGTATATTATAATATCTAGAAAAAAGCTTTTGATAACGTATGTTAGACTCCCTACTACCCTATTAATAATACCTAGAACTCTACTTAGTGATAGCGATGCCATTTTGAATACTTGGGATTCCTTTCTTTTCTTTTTTCTGTTTAGTTTGTATTTAAAGCAACCACCCTTCCACCTTTCCCGATGATACTTATAAGACCTGTGAGGCAGAGAGGCAGTGTGTGTGCTCAAGAGTGCCTAGGCTTTGGGCATCCTGGACTCAGCTCCAGTTTCTGCTTCTTACCCGCCATGCAACCAGGAGCAAGTCGCTCCACCTGTCTCCATTTCTCATAATGCCTATGTAAGAGGGATGTCGTGAATACATACTACTCATAGGTAAAGTATCAAGCACATAGTAGGCATTTAATGTTACCTACTCTTCAATGTTTATTGGGTATTTACTTTGCGTAGGCGAGTTTCCCCCTTGCTCCTGTCAGCCAATTAACACTTAATAGATATCACTGGTAGGTATCTTTCTTACCCCAGTTCCAAACTTCCTTATGAGAATTAGACTGTTTTCTACCCAAGGAAATGATCACACGGAGGTACCTTTTGTATTTGGAATCACAATCATTATTTTCTGCCTAATCTGATTGGCGTCTTTGTTCCCACCGTCCTTTTAGTGGACCGGTTTGGTATTTCTGCAAGGCTTCACCACCATTCTGCGCATGGGTATCCCAGACCTCTCTTCTTCCATGATCCCTTGAAGATATCAGAAAAGAAGAAGTATTAAGGTCTCTTGACTTCGTTTGCCATGCAACTGTGTGGATTGGTTAGTTAATAGAGCAAATTAAAAAAACTCTTTAATTCTGCTTAAGCATACCAGAAATACATTCAAAATCTACAGCTACAAAATGTAAAGAAGGTAGTCCAAATATAGTACTACATAATGAGGCTCCCTGTTGGTAGTATATAAAGCATTTTAGAGTATAGCTTCAAATTCTAATGAAGATCATTTTAAATTTTGCACTGAATTGTGAATTTAAAATTCCCATGTTCTCCATAAGTATCTGAAGAGGGGCATGTAAATACCATAAGTGAATTAATTACTCTCTTAAGTTGGTAAAGCATGTGTGAATCCAAACTTTATTCTTGAACTTGCACTTCTCTTCCCAAGGTTTTTTGAACCATTTCCTATATGCTGAGTTCTGAGTACCTATTCAGCTGCTGAGGACATATAAAAAAGGTATTTTTCTTTGCATAGACTAAACATTTCAATCTCATAAACCCACCACCACAACAAAAAGTCTCCCCAGCACCATACACATGTATAACATGAAACTGATGAAGCAAACAAGAAAAATTTAGAATCAACACTTGAACAAAACGTGAAAAAAATTACCTTAACTCTTGCCCCTCTTTTTAATATCAGTAGTATCAGTTTCTTTGAGAAGAAACAAAAGACTAAATGGCAAGCATATCTTTAACGCTTGCTCATGTTTCGGTGATGTAACGTGGGACCCCTGAAGTTATTGGACAACTTTTCCAATCTGACTCTTTTGAAGTAAGCCCACGGAGAAGGGAAAATGGAGCTGTTGTTAGCGCACTGATGGCGCCCACATGGCGCCCACACCAGCTCCTTCAGAGACTCCATAATTTCCATGGAAGGGCCAGAGGCCCTGCCAATATCCGCACATCATTGGCATGATAGACCATAACAGCTTCTTCTGAGCCGTTCCGGTCTATCGTGTCAATGCGTACTCAGGGAGTCCTCAATGCACGGATCATTGACACGGCACTACATAACGGCTCCTTAGCAGCCATTATTGGGTATCAAGTCAATGCATACTCAGGGAGCCTTTAACGCACAGTCCTGCACAAGCAGACACATTCCGAATACTAAAATTCCTTAGGAAAATTAGTCATTGCCCATGTGTGATAACTGTTTTCCATTTTGAATTTTAACCATTTTGAGGAAAGGGCGAGAAGGGAAAATACCAGAGTAGCTGAAAAGTCCTTAAAATAAGGGTGCCAAAGTTGCGAGGGTGGGGTGGGCATATAAAGATGAGGAACTTCTAATTTTTTCCTTTCCGTAGCCTCATTTTATTGTGTCAAAGTTCTAGAAGGCACCTCACTTTTCATTGAGGCTCTTTTTCAGGCAGGGTGCAGCCCAGAAAACATTTTTCATGGTTCATCTATAAATCCCAGAAAATGCAGTGGAAACGATGACATGCTCTCTAACTATAAAGTAATAGTAGTAGGTGTCCTTATTTTAATGTATTACAATCTTACAGAACTTCACGCATCAAAAATATCACTTTTATGATAATCTCTGCAAGAGATTTCAGTTCGCCGTCATTACAGACTTTTAATAAATAACATGCTGAGCAGGAAAGTTTCTGCAAAGATCAAAATAAAATAATGACAATGATGAAGATAATAATAATAATAATAACATAGCCACCGTTTAATATAGTCTCTCTGTGTGGCAGGTACCTTGTGTACATTATCTCATTTAATTTTCTCAGTAGGTGTTACAAATCAGGAAGCTGTGACTTAGCAAGGTTAAGTAACTTGACTGATGTCACCTACCTGCTAAATGAGAGCAGTGAGACCTGAACTGAGTTCGGTGAGAGCTGTGCTCTTACTATGACATCGCTTTCAACAACGACCATTTCTGGGGAACTAGGTTTTTATTCAGACTCTCCAACCCTTTGTCCGCTTACTGATTAGGAAACTGAGGCAGGGTGGTTTTAGTAATTCCCCCAAATAATCAAGAGAGTCAGAGTCAATACCAGAACACGAGCGCAAACGCCCTTTCTCTCTGACAACGCGTTAACCACAAACAACACTTGGGAATTTCAGAGACTCCGCTGGTGTTTTAGAAGGAATGTCCACTGTTACCCTCACTCCTGCAAAGATTTCCCCGTACCAAATCAAGATGGTGAGAGTTTGCTGTTGTTGGTGTTTTTTTCCTTTTGTGTTCTGCTTACTGACTGACATCTGCTATCATGCTAAGCAGGTGTTCCTATGTAAACGAACGTGCCCTGTTTGTGTTTCGCCATCCTCGCTGCTGCGCACCCAAATGAGCAGCGTGATTAAGAATCCTGTAAATTTTTGAAAGGAAACGGATGGCTACCCTACTAGAACATAATTACACCGTTCCAACATCCGCAGCTCACTGCTGCAGCAGAGTTGGAGAACAGCAGAAATTAATAATATATAATAGCATCATTCTCGTAATTTATAAATGAAATAAAGTAGAGAGGAGATTCTGCTGATATGCATTTTCTCTTTAATTCTAAAAGACAAAGTATAGATTAGAATTTTAGTGGGGTGAAACCTGGCCAGCAATCTCCCACTAGTTGCCTGATTCATGATAGGAGTGTTTTTGCTTAGGGAAAAGAGCTAATATCTTTTATTAGGCCAGGGGAAAAAATGAATAAACAAGGCCCTCTAAAGGCAGCGCTAGATAAAGGGGGTCTGAAAAACATCTCTGAGAATTGTGTGCCCACTATATTTTAAAGGATATTACTACTTTAAGACTTCAGTGTGTGTTGCATTTTTGCTTTTATTATAATAACATACCACTGTAGGTCAACCCCTCTGAGAAAAGGAGAGAACTGATCAGTTAAAGATGTGGTCCAACATAAACTTTACGCTGAAAAGCATTTGTGTAAGTTCTCGAGTCGGCCGTACAACAATGCACATAGTGTGAACGATACTGTACTGTACACCAAAACATTTGTTATTGACAGGGTAGGCTACATGTTCTGTGTTTTATAACCACAAAAAGATATTTAGGTCTTTTAAAAAATATTATTTTGAGCACCTCGAATGTGCCAACGAGACTCTCATTACAAATCATGGTTAGAGTAAGGGAGTTGATTCTTTTAATTGCACCTTTCAGCCATGTTGGAGAAATAATAGAACTTTCCAAGGAGGCAAATAAATTGTATGTTAAAAGTAGTCGGTCCGTTTCTCTGTGAGATAGGGTTTTAAATAAAATTTAAAATATTTTTCTGTTCACTTGCCGTAGGTAAGTTACCAGACAAATGGCAACCTACACGGTCAGTTGTTTCAAGGGTTCGTCCCCCCAGGAGCTCAGTGCCCAAGACACACACACGCGCACACACACAAAGGCAATTACCCTTTAGAAAAATAATAGTTATATTATTTAAATAATGTTAGTTCAGCAACTTTTTCCTTCTTAATTCCAAAGAATGACAATACGTCCAAAAGAAGTCAACGTGGACTTTTCGCTTTGATTAACCTTAGAGAACATCAAAGTACTAATTGCCTTTCAGGAGAAGCATGTCCATTTAAGATGCTTATTCATTTAAGCAGTATTTATTTAAAGGTCCCCGTGAGTATTACTCTGTATTTTGATTTGGTTCTAAGAAAATAAATTCATTTAATAGATTTATTTCATTAACAGGTATTTATTTAAGTGGGTTCCACTGTGTTTAACTCTCCAAACAGTTTCCATTATTTCCTTGCTTACTTGCTTCATGTTGACTAATTTTAATAAGCCTAAGGTGCCTAGGGTCTTATTGAGTGTTCAGTTTGATCAATATGGTTAAATTAAAATTGTGCAAAATATAAGCAAATGTACTCTAACAACACAGTGAAAAATGTGCTGTGCACTGTGCATTGATTGGTGTGCTGCGGGCATGGGTGTGCTGTGGTGGGTGAGCCTCTCAACTACCTAGAAACAGCAGCTCTCCCCCAGACCTCCTCTCCATCCAGGCACGCCCACGTCATCTCCCACCCGTACATGCCAGCAAGGGTGCAGGCCCACCCATTGCAGTAGAAGAGGAAGGAGATTTATGTCAGGTGTTTTGCTTTTTGTTTTAATGGAAAGCAGAGTGTAAGACTCAGGGAAATCCTATGTAAAGGAAAAAAAAGCTCAAATCGTATAAAAGTTAAGCTCTTACTGTCACTAAAATGCTTTAGGCTATGTCAGTTGAGGTATGAGGAACCTAGTTTTGTTTTGTTTTTTTAATAGAATAACTTTTTTATTTAATTGTAGTTGTTCTTAAATCTTAATCATTTGGTAGCTTGTATCCTTTTTCAAACTTCTTGCTTGTCAAGTTTGATTTGGCAAATTACAAAAGACAAAACAAAACAAAACAACCCTGATTTCTAAAGTATACCAAATATCAGTCTTGCCATTAGTATTGCATTTGCAAACCTAATATAACTTAATAGCATTTTAACAAATTCATTGCCTCCCATGTAATTGTAAAGCTAAAAACGTAACTAAGTATGCTTTAGTGGATTCCTTTTAGCCAGAAAAGGTTTGTATCGTCTATTTCTAAATCGATTTCTTAATCATTCCCTGTTTTTCTTCGCTTTATTTCCCTTTCTTGCCCATTTTTTGAGATGCAATAGGAATATTAAGTTGCTTAATATTTAGTGTCAATCTTTTTAAACTTTTCAAAAATCTACCACAATTACTTACCCGTCATGATTACGTATCATACAAAATTGTTCCTAATACGTGTTGGCTGTTAAAGCAGTTTCTTTTTCCTATTTGTAGTGTGATCTTATATCTGTCCTTAATTTCCTTGCTTAGTGATAGCTAACACTTCAAATTATCCCTACCTACATGTCCAAAATATAAGTTCACATGAGCAAAAGTTGATCTTATCAGAGGTAAATCAGAAGTTTAAAAGAAAAGCTGGGAGATAAAAACATCGAAAATACATATCTCTCAAGCAAGGATTGTATTTAGGAAAGTGTGTTCTATTGAGATGAAAATCATTCTCTAGTTTAAACTGAGTACGTAGGTTTATGAGCATAATAAGAATTTGAAGTTTCCTTGTAAATTAAATCCAGTGCTTGAGCTTCCTAACCTTTATAGTCACCAAAAAGCCTGCAAAACAATGTTTGAGTCTTAAAATCATCAGGAATAAGTCGACTAACACAAGTTCAGAAGAACTGACTTTATTTTTGTAGTGGGGCCAAGAAAAATACTTAAGTTTTTGTTTAGTTTTGTGCATGCTAATCTTGATTTTTCTCAGTATTTTGCATGTTTTGAGTTTTTAATATCAAAGGTATTGCTCTTTGTAAACAAGTGTAAGTTTACCCAGGCAGCTTCGCTTACACCCTTCCCTTGTAATCAGATGTGAAAATTACACCCTCCCTTTTGGATACATGATAATTACACATTTCAACATGCAAAGAATTGTCTCTGTTTCAGTTGTTGGAATGAAAAAGCTGAGACATTCAGTAAAATATATTATTATATTAAAGATCATTTCCATAATTGTTTTCGGGATTTGTAATCAAAACCATGATCAAGGTAGTTTTAGCTTTAAAAAGAATACACATGCAAACAAGGAACAGATAGAATTAATGGCCAAGTTCCACTTAAGTGGCCATTCTCTTTATTTTATAAAAATGCAACTGAGAAAAATACATTATATTCTTATTTGCCAAAACTATTTTCGTATTGTGACATTTTCCTTCTCCATGCTTATGGAAATACGTATTTTAATGTGGACCAAAAAAAAAAGGTAAAAATCTACATTTTGTGATCAATGTGAAAGGGTTAGTAAGAGGTGAGGCATAAATATAATAGACGGATCTTTTTAAGAAAAGGTTGGTTTTCTTTAATTGCTTGTGTTTGTGGTGTTGTTTTTTAAGTGTCCCTTTGAACCGACTATAAAAGTTTTGTAAAGTCAGGTGGGGTACCTCTAACTTCACAATCAGATTTCTAGGTTCATCTGAAATGTCACATCATAAGGTAAAGATATATGTCAGTGAGAGTGTAAGACAAATTAAAGCCTGAAAAACCCAGAGGTTTTGAAAAATAACACTGACTCAAAAATATTTTTTTCTCTTTGGGGAGTATAAATTATTGATTCCTTTTACTTTTGTAAGCTAAGAAGAAACGTAAAATAAAAGAGAAGTCAGTGTTAATTGATTTTATGGTTTCTTGAAATAGTTTATATCATAAAGGAATATCCCAACTGATTAGTTCCCTAAGTATTTAAATTTTTTTCTTTTCATCCAAATGAAATGCTAGATGAGTAAGAATACATATTCATACAGTCCAAATTTATTTTTTAATCCTAGCAGATTTTCTGGTTCTTAAAATGCCCCGACTCAATTTTCAAATATTAGCAATTAAATGATAATATGTTATCACTTATCTATACATCCTTTTCTTTTTCAAAATTATTGCATAATCTGACTTTTTGATATTTCAAAATATTTTCCCTAGAGAGCATTCATGTATTTTTAGAACTCTTGAAGAAAACAGACGATTTAACTATTCTCAACCTAGGCTTCCCTTGTTGGGTAGAAATTAAAACAGATCTGGCAGAACTAGAATTTGAACCTGTCTTCTGACCTCATATAAGGGACGGGATGCTGTTTTGAATGTTAATTCTTTCATTGTTCTTGCTGTTATTGACAGTTTTCTCCCAACGTCCAGTGTGAGACGAAGTCTTATTTTTAGGCTAAACGGTTCTCCGCTCTCTGGTGTCAGGTTGCGGTCGCTGGGAATGCCACGGGCGAAACAGCTAGAATCAGAAGATTCGGTGTGCTTTATTTGGTGACTTGTTGGACTGTGGGGCCACATGTTCCGACGTCAAGACTCTTTGGCTTTACCGCTCCACGTCTTTTAGAAAGATCGGACAGTTGCCTTTTTAGGTGAGGTGTTTTTGTAATTCCTGTACGGACTGGGCAGAAAGCTCAGAAAATGTTTCACCTGGTATTGACATCAGCCTGGCGTTCAGTGAGTTCCCACTCCAGTCCAGGTAGCCTGTGTTGGCACAGTAGGGAGGGTGGTGAGAAGGAAGAGTTGGTGGTAGAGTCTGTGGAGGACAGGAGAATTGCCAGAAAGTAATGAAAGGGCCTGTGCCCCGGGCCCTGCATCAGCAACTACCTTCATCACATTTAGCTCCACGAGTAGTAGCGTGGCAATCAGGAAGAGTTTTGCGTGGGAGAAGTACAGAAGGAACCATTCTTGGTTAAGCCTCATGTCTTCTCCTAGTTTCCATTCCTGCAAGCCAACTGACCTGTGGAGTGCTGGACTTGGTTCAGGAAAGTTGGACCTCTGGCCCTCCTAGCCCTGCCATACAATCTCAGCATGGCCATGGCACATCCCTTAACCTCTCTGGGCCTCATGTCCCTCGTTGTAAAATGTAGGGATTGGACAGAGGTTGCAACTGGTGTCTGACAGATGTGTTTGGTTTGGCTCACAAACTATTTTAAACACATTCAAATTCATTGCCAATATTTAAAAATTGAGCAGGTTCACTCAAAAATCTACGATTTCCAGCTCCTCTGGAGAGCTCAGAAGATCTGACGTCTCTGGCACACATAGCTGCATGAAAAGACCATGAGGGAATTACCCTGGATCCTCGTTAGAAGGATCAGCCAACCTTCCTCACCTGCTCGGTGTGTGCGGACATTTGAGTGTGTGACCCCTATCCTCTCCAAAGTTCCTTCCCACTTGTAGTTTTATAATTCCACATCTGATTTGCTTCACTGTATGAAATATACTGAACGCTAGTGGTCTTGACATACACTGCAGAATGCTAAAACATCTGTCTATACATAATAAGCATCACCTAACGGTTGGAAATAGGTTACAATAGGTCAAATTAAGCAGCCCAATTTGGAACAGATGCTTACCTTGAAATCTGATGGTGAGAGGCAGGGTAGCTCAGAAAAGGTAGCCTTTAAGGAAGTCACAGGAAAGGTTTAGCATCTATTATCTTCCCAGCAAACTATATAAGTACTTTATAAATTATCCCCAAATTAATTCTTTAAAACCTAAAGCAAATAATATAGGCCCCTTCAGTTAACAAACCATGTTTTTTCGCTTCTCCCACTAAACTAACATCTCCAGTCTTCTATTTGAATATCGGTTTCATGAATCTTTTGCGATCATGTAATTGCTAGTGAATTATGTTGGCCTAGGAACTATTTGCTGTTCTTCAAAATTAAAGGAATCACATTGATTTAGAAAGTCATGTGTCTATAAACCCTTTTTTCTGATATGTTCAGTTTGAACACAAAGGGTAATATTTGTAATTAATGGGTATAGAGTGTTTAATATCGTACAAAGTGCTTTGACAGAAATATCTTACTTGATCTTCACAGTTCTAGGAGGGAGACAGAGACAGCATTAAACGAGAAGCCTGCAATTCCGAAAAACTGGGTGACTGTTAGAAAATTGGCCTGTTTATCTAATATGCGAAAGAGCCAGAATTCTAACCTACAGCTACTGGTTGTACATCAGTGCCTTCCATAGTTATGTTTCCAGGGTTATAGGAGATAGACAAGTAGGTACGTAGACAGGCAGACAGATAGACCTAAACAATGACTTTTTTCACATGAATGAGCAGAATTGTCTCAATGTTTTCTAAGCTGAATGAAGAATCTTTTTTTGGTCGCCATTCTGAAGTGAATGCTGGATTGTATTAAGGGAAGCTAATACATGTATAAAAATAATTCATGGACAGTGTAGGGAATAATTCAATATTAAAGTTTTATAATGAAATTATGATATAGGTGGAGAAAGAGCAAAATTAGGCAGGCAGATGTTTATATAAAAGTAAGATTAGGGAGAATTTAATTGTAAAGTAACAAAGTAAGAACCTATTGAAAAAATGATTATAGGTATATGAGAAGAAATGTAAGGAGAAATAAAAGATAAGGCTACTGCACAGTAATTTGAGAAGTGAAACCCTTTAGGACCGGCAGGAGAGAAGTGGGAGATAGTAGAGAGGAAGCAGCAATTAGGAAGTGTGGAAGAAAAACTGATAGGCCAGAAATCTCTGCAGGCTTGAGGAGAGGGGACGGTGGCAAATATGGAGACATAGAAAGAAATATCTTCAGGATTCGAGGTAGAAAGGAAAATAAATTTTAATCAGGAAACTCTGTGAAGGCAGGATCAACAACTTTGGATTATAAGCAAGAAAGTTAACATGGTTAGAAGAAAAGAATAGAAATTAGTAAGAGCTGGAAATAACCTAAATGCTCATTGATGGGTGAATGGATAAAGATGTGTGTGTGTGCGTGTGTGTACTTTTAGGTTATTTCCAGCTCTTACTAATATGTACACACACACACACACACGCACACACACACACATTGGAATATTACCCAGCCATAAAAAAGAAGGAAACCTTGCCATTTCGGATATCATGGATGAACCTGCTGGGGATCATGCCGAGTGAAATAAGCCAGAGAAAGACAAATACCATATGGTTTCACTTATATGTGGAATCTCAAAAACAAAACAAATAAACAAAACACAACAGAACTCATAGACACAGAGAACAGATTGGTGGTTGTCAGAGGGGAAGAGGCTTGGGGGTTGGGCAGAATAGGTGAAGGGAGTCAATTGTGTGGACACCAATGGGAACTAGGTTTATTGCGGTGATCAATTTGTAGTGTGTACAAAGATAGAGTTATTCAGTCGGATGCCTGAAATTCCTATAATGTTATATACTAATTTTACCTAAAAAAAAAAAAAGAAATTAGTAAAAGAAATCTTTGGATTTTAAGAGGTAGGAGGAGAAATGATAATAAGGGGAAAGAAGGCATATGTGGAGAGTAGAATGAGGTGAGAACCTATGGTGGGTGGTGGAGGTAGAAAAGGAAATGAGTCAGGAAAGACATGGCTTGGGACACCGCAGACTGCAGTGACATAGAAAAGGAAACGGTTCATAAAGGAACCAAAGCGAGAAAGGGGTGGGGGGGCTGCAGAGAGGGAGGGGAGGAGAGAGGAAGGAAGGAGGAAAGGAAGGAGAAGAAAAGGAAGAAAGAAAAGGAACTTCAAGTTGTACCAGGCAAAGACTGAACCTCAAGCTGACAGAGGAAGAGGCTGAACTCTGGGAAAAAAAAATGGTGAATGAGGAGAAGATGGGAAATGGGAAGAAGAGAAAACAGTGAATCAAAGTTATAGAACTAAAAAGCACTGAAAGTAAGAACGAGGCGCACAAGAATGAGCAACTGTTTACTTTTTCAAGTTTCCCAAAAGGTGAGGTGACCCTGATGGTTCTCTATCTGAAGGATCCAACAGACACTGCAGGGGAGTATGAGAATGCGGTTTGAGGTCATAATCATTTTTTAAAACTGTTCTTCCAAGAAATTCATAATTCATATATTATGAGCATTATGTCCAAACACTTAATGGCAAAACAGAACTCTAGATAGTACAATAAGCACAAGTGCTTATATGAAAGATCTCTTCAGCTTTTAGTTGGATTTACACATTTTTCATATCAAAAATTTTTTATAGATTATATTGTAGAATCAAATTGTGTAGATTCCCTCCACAGTTCTTTACCTTCATAGTACATACTCATTTATCTGGATTTGAATACCTTCTTGTTCTGAGTGGTCTAAACATGTACTCCATGGGGCTCTAGAATTTTAGAAGCTTCCTCTCCCCCAACTATTTCTAATCTCCCTCCTTAACTGAATTAATGTAAAGCCTTTGGCAGTGCAGTTTCTATGTCACTGTAAAAATAGTGTTAAAAATCATAATGGGCATAAGAAAAAGGACATTAGTATTATATTCTTCCAGTCAGACCCAGAACCATGTGCTCAAGCCATGGGCAGTGCGGTGCCCCTCAAGAGCAGGCTGCGTCACCAGGGACAGAGGAGGTAAGGGCCTTTCAGAGGATCAGCTTTTGGGAAGGTGGGAAGACAGTCCCTCTGCCACAAATGCAAAAATCGTTTCATGAAAACCTAAAGCAACTCCCTTCAATACTGGATTGGATCTAATCTCTTCTCCCGTCTTCCTTTCCTCGCTTCCTTTTCCTTCTCTTCTTTCCTCTGTTTCCCTCCATAATCCCTGACCCCCTGCCAAGATCTCTCACTTCAAAGATGTGAGTGCCTGAAAAGAAAAGCAGAATCAATGTGTGGCAATACAAACAAGTAATCCTATATTTGTTAGAAACCAGATTGAAATAAGATTAAAAAAAATTTTCAAAAGTAGCTATGTGTCTGAAAAACTTTTTTCAGTTCTAGACAAGATATGAATGAATACATTTTTCATGTCATGAAAACACATGCTTATATACAACCACCTGAAGAGAAGAAAAGAAAAGCCCTGGGAATGGCAATGCTTATTTTACAGGGAGTAGGAAAAGTAGCCAGATGGCTTTGGGAGCATTGACGGGACCTGTCCTTTTTCATTTTTTAAACTTTAGCATACAGAGAAAATAGAGATGGCTGATGGGTAGCTAAGTAAGAGGACAGGATGGCAGAATTCCTACCAGGGAAGAAGGAATTTACAAGACAAATAGCGTAATACAGTTAAGTTCAGAATTGCAGACAGAGTGGGAGGGACAGGCAATATTTCAAAACAATATTTGTCCTAAAACATTCTTCTGATCCTAAGTCACTCATCTTTTTTCCTTCCTTTCTTCCTAGAATTAAGAGAAGTTCTTCCTTAACTTAGGTTGCTATGCAGAGATGTGAAATTTCATTGGCTCTGTTTTCCTGTCTCGTAGGGACTACTGGGAACTCTGCTAATGTGCATATTGATGTACCCTGTAGCTTCAGAGATGATGAAAGAGCATATTACTTATTTCCACAACAACAAAGCTAAGAGACATTTGAAAGCAGCCAGTTATTTTACCTGGGGACTTTCTCCCAGGTGACAGGGCTCTAGAGCCATGGAATTTAGATGAGGGGGCAGTCCCATTTTCTAAAAAGTTTCTATAGGGAGCTGCAATACCATCCCCAACAGCGACAAAAATTTAAAGACTTGTTATCATTTGCATTCACGTAGTCAAATATGTCTAAAATATGGAAAAGACATTATTATATTCATTCAGAGTATATTTTATTTGTTGTTTACTAGGTTGGACTGACATGATATGATTTGTGCTTTGCGGGGTCACAACAAGCTACTAGCAGGACAATTTGCTGAATCAAGAGGATGATTGTGTCTGGTGCCAGTCAGTCGCAATTAGGACCAGGATCAGGGAGGCCCAGAGCTTGTACATCGTCTTGGGCTAGCTGCATAGAAATCAGCTCACCTGAAACTAATTGTCACAACAGAGACCTTATGCAAATGAGCCCTGGGGTTAGCGTGGGAAAAGAAAAACTGTCGCAAAGATAGGTGACCTGCTGAGCAGGGGGTCTGTTGCTGGGGAAATCTTTGTTCAATGAGTTTAAAAATGTTTTCATTGTTCAAAAAAAAAAAAGAAATACCCACTCACGGAGAGCGTGGCAAACACACTCATCTAAAATTCCAATAAAGCCGAAGCCTGCTTTGGAGCATGCAATAAATTGGGAGTCTTTATACTTTATAAGAGCTATAGCAGGAAAATAATTTCCCTTTGCAAGGGCCTTTAAAGTTTAGGTGCTGAGGATTGCAGCGTGGCCTACCTTGAAAATTCACTTGGAAGGTCAGGTCTACTGCTAGCCTGGTAGGACTTCCACTGCTTTTTCTACCTGCATTTCAACCGTCTAAATCCACACAGCCATGAAGCATGCCTGTGAACTAGACGAGAAAGGCCTATTTCCTAACTGAACTTTACTTTTATCTCAGGTAGAAAAGAAGGGCCAGGAGAGTTGCCTACCAGGTGGCAAAAGAATCCAGGAAACAGTGGAAGCTCCTTGAATTGTGGTTACTTGAACGTTCACAAAATTAGCTAAAATGTAAATATTGTGACAGTTCCAGTCCAGGTTATACAGCCCAAGTGAGGATTGTAGAAATTAACAAAATAAAAGTAAGAGTTATTTTTTAATTATTATTTACTTCCCTTTCTTAAACCCCAGACCAAAATATGTATAAGTGGAAAATGTTGTGATTCAACCTTACTATTACCACTCCTTGGAAATAATCTTCAAATGGTTCAGCTTGAGAAAACTAGATTTAAAAAGCTGTTTTAGGTAATAATAAATATTTTGATATGCTATTGTAACTAAGTTGCCTTTGGGTGCTTATTTGATTGTCAGCTTTTCAATCTTGTTTCCCTAAAAAAGTAGGGGTTAACGTATTATTGACACTGCTTAGCTTTTCACTGAACATTTGCCAGTGAAATATCAAATAATGTATATTTACCCAACAGTATAAATTTAATAACCAGAAAATGAAATGGAATATTCTAAGTTTTTGTGAGAACCGAGATATTTTGTGTCTAGTGATTCCAAAAGAAGAATAATTTGAATAAAAAATTTTAGGTGAGAGAAAAAGAAAGTTGCATTGCGTTAGCTTTAAATGCAAATGTCATTTTGTTTGGCAGATTACTTCTAAGAAAGTGTTTTCATTGTACTTCCTAAGGGCCGGATTGAAATTTAGACTTGTATCTGATAAATAAGCAAACTCAGGAACCACCTTGGTAGCCATCACAAAACCTAAAGAAAGTTAGGCTTAAAAGAAGAGTGACTTAATCACAACTTAAATTAACAAAAGAAAAAGAAAAACCTCTTTTGTCCCTTCACCACTGTCTGAGATAATTTCCACATATAGGAGACATTTCACAGTGGGTACGAAGTGCTCAGCTTTCACTCATCAAACTTTAATCGGAACTGCATTTTAGTTTTTGAATAAAGAACACTTAAAAAATTTAGATGCAAATTATTTTGCATTATTCATGATCTAAGTGTCCTTGTAGATTCAAACACTTCTGAGGCCACCTTGATTCAAGTAATTACCTAGGCCCTCACTGCTCCGTCATGAATAAGGTATTTTGTACAAGTAAAGTATGCACCCGATGAGCTTTTAAAGTGGTTTTACACCGAACTTGTGTATTGCTTCTTGTGCATGAGTGAGCCGAACATGCGTCGCAATCTGTCTCAGGTGGGAAACCCTGGCTGGGCAGCCATGGGTGACGGGATGAAACCCGAGCGTCTCCCCCTACACACATGCTCTTCCTTTGTCTCTTCTTAATCTCAGAGTGATTCTCTTGCCTGATTAGCAGTAGCTGTTTTAGAATCTCAGAGAGCAGTAGATGCTAGGAAAAGGACCGAGGGGGAAAGTAGCAGTGATTCTGCTTAACTGCCCCACAGCCAGAGTTCATTTCAGTGTCCACATTTCAGACCACCTCATCTCCATCAGCAAAGGCTTTTGCGTGAGGTAAGAAGTCTCTGTGATTTTACGTGGCTCTGTACATCTGTCTCCCCATCTGTCGGCCTAGACGCCTTAGCTATTAGAGCGAGGGTGTACCCCCACCACAGTATTCTCCACAAAATGGAATTGGCTTCAAACTCAAAAGCAACTGAAGAATGGAAATGAAAGTGATCACACAGCCTAAATCTATAAGTTTATCCACACGCACAAAAAAGAAGGTTTGTAAGAGTTAAATGTAATTGGCTGAAGCTTGTAGCTGGCGTTTGTTACAAAATGCCCAAGCCTTTCCTTTCCAACTCCGTGGCTTTGAAGAGTTATAGGAATTTTATGATGTGCTATTGGAGTTATACTGGCAGAGATTACAGAAAAGGGGTTAAAGTTGGTTTATGGTAGAAAAAAATTATGCAGAAACCAATAAAAATAAACACACTCAAGTAGACTAAACTTGCTGGGCTTTTAGTTTTAGTTTAACAAAGGAAGTTTAGATGAAAGTAAATGTTGCAGCTTTTAGAAAATTAGTTGACACTCATACTTGATCATCTTTACTACACAGCGGTATAATTAATATTTAAACATTCTAATAATGCAGCTTGCTTTGCATGCACTTTTCAGCCTCACAACAGTATATTTTATCTGGAATTGTGCTAGCATTTTCTTGGGTGCTGCCCATTTTCATAGAGTTAAATTTAAAATAGAGTAGAGCCTTTGCTCTTAAGGCCAGTAAAGCATCAATTGGAGGGTGAACAGGTTTCATACATCTACTAGACAGTTTATTATTAAGACCAATATTTATCCAAGATAGGAGATAATATATAAATTTTGTTTCATTGCCCCTGCGAACATTTTTAAATGACTACAATAGATAAAGCTTAAAAGTTGCATTTGGTTATTGTCCACTCACCTCTAACTGTCCAAAACCGGAGAATTTTGACTATGGAAAGGCAGTGTAAAATGAGTAGGTAGTACATGAACTACTGAACCCACCGGCGTCTGCCCATTCATTAAGACATCTGATGAAGAACGCCGTGAAGAGTTTTTGTTTTCAGTATATGAAATCATTTTGGGAGCATCGTCTAAGTTGTGACAGCTGACGACCCAGGAACATAGTAAAACAATAAAACTAGTAAAATACAGAGAAGTAAGCTAATTGAGAGAAGACTGAGCTAGTTTATTTTTGTATGAGAACTCTCTTCCTGTTCCAGTCTCAGGGCTGTAGGTGGTGGGGAAAAGTTGTTTCAGGTGCTCCCCTCAGCTCGGTGCCTTTGAAGAGGGCAAGGTGCCCGGTGCTCTTGATCTTCTTCTAGTGTGAGTGGCGAGAAAGAGCATTCCACCTTTCCACCCTAACTTAAGTGGCCTTTCATAGAAATAGAATTTGCATGCACCCATTTGCTGCTCATTCTTTATAAGTGACTAGGTATGCTGAGCTGCAAGTCTATTTTGGGAGTCAGCCCATGTTAACCCCTCGAGTCCCACTTTAGGATAGGTACTGCCCTGTGGGGATCCTGTCATTTAGTGAAGCATGAACCCATAATAGATCCACAGCCACACCAGTGTTAGAGCATCTCATTTCACTTAATTCTGTGAAGCCTCTGGGGCTGTGGTTTGTACAAATCAAATGGCATAGATGAGAACTGCAAAATTAGGCAAGTTTGCATTTGAGAGAAAAAAGATGAACAATGTAAAAATAGTCAATATGCAATATTACTACAGAGGCCGCATGTAAACTAAGTGCCACATCGGAAGAACCACGGGGATCTCGTGTAGCAGCAGTCAAGGGACGGTTTACACTGGCTGTTTTATTTCCTTATGTCAGAAGAAGTCATTTTCACAGATCCGTGGACGTGATCATTTTTATTTCTGATACTCAGAAACTGAAGCAACAGTTTGGTATCTTTGAATTTTATTGGGTTTGTTTCGAAAAGGGAGCTAAATGAACTCGGCTTAGAAATAACTAACAGCACATGGACTATTTCAAACCTGCTATTGAGGTGGTAAAGTAGAGATAAGTGGAACCCGACTGCAGTCACATGCATGGGTTTGACAGATAGGTAAGTCCAAGAGTGGACAAAATTAAAAACATTTTTCATATGCTAATCTCCACCTGCACAGGAATAATTTTTTTCAGGAGGCAGCCTACTGGCAGAGTAAATTCAAGAGCTGTCTATCGCCAGTACATTACTTCTAGGAATTGTTATGACACACAAAAAAATGAATAAATACTTTTATGAGAAGACTCATCCATAGAATCTTAATTCCATAGCACGTCATGACAGCAATGGGCTAGCGGTTTGTGGAAAGGAAAAAATGACCCAGTATGGATAGCTTTTAAACTAAAATAGTAGTTCTCTTCTTATGTAATTGGTTCAAAACTATATCTGAGGAATTACAGTTTTAGTTGCAAATTGTGATCACAGCGAAAACAATGGCCTGCCTTACTTTTCAGGTGGTAGGCATGTATGAACTCCTTAGTGAGTGTGAGAGGCAGCCAGAGGTGTCAATCAGAACCTAAAGATTAACCCACAGCAGTGAAATCTGAGAAGGTTTATAACAAGTAGGTAATAGTTTCAGGCCTCTGTGAGAACGTATAAACTCAAACTTCATGCTGGGACAAAACAGGGCAGGACATTTGAGGTAGAGGGTGAGAAAAACCTTTCTTGTTATGACAAAGCCTCTCCCATACGTGTTTAAATGCCACTGGGCTGTTATTGAATGCTCACCATTTCTCTAGGTTTTATATTATTGTACAAAAAGCTTTGGGAGTTTCCTTTAATTTTGATAAATATTCAAATTTGTGCATAATTTCTACACTTCAGTTTTGAATGATAGAAAATTTCCCATGCTTGTTGAGTTTCCTTTCAAGTAAGAAAGTAATTCTTGCAATAAATAAGGTTACATTTCTTTTTTTACAATATTGTCAAGATAATAAACCCTTACCTTCATTTATAAATTCAAAATTCACTAATTTATTGAAATGAGAACCAAAATAGTCCAAGGGAAACCTTGAACATCAAATGGTGACTCAAAAGAAAGAGATAGTTACTGTTATTGAATGTAATGGTCCCACCTTTTTCTAATGGAGTCCTTGGGCTCAGGAAGCTTATGGTCAAAGTGTCTGTAACTGGACACAAGAATCCTTACTTATGGCATGGTACTCTTTTAGGTCCTATGGATTAACTTCTAATCAATGATTACAACAATGGTGTCATTTATACACATACTCTTCTTTCCTGGGAGGTAACAGTCAGAGAAAGTTTCTGGCATGCTAATTTTCATGTGGAAGAGGAAATTCAAATAATAACATACTCAGGCACTAGATGGAATGCTTTGTTTTGGCTTTATTTATAGGGAAACCTGGACAATGGTCATGCTATTTTTTAAATGGAACTGCAGGTCCAATGCCATGTGACCAGGCTGCTAACATGAAGGAGAAGAGTTTGTGTCGTTAACATTCTTTGATTGGAGAGCACACTAGGAGGTAGATAAGGGAGCAGCACAGGCAACCCACCTCCTGGCCATCGGAGGACAGTGCCTGGAATGTCTGCAATGTGTTTCTATTTTTATCACACCTATGTGTGGCCACCCATCTGGTCTGAATCAATCAGTCTCATCCCAGGGCTCTGCTTCTGTCCCAGCTGAAATAATACCCTCCTTTCCCAGTACTCTGCATTACAGAGGGTCACCGTTCACAGCTGCCTGGGCATGGCTTTTCTGTTCATAAACTGAATGTTTGTAAATGTTGGTGAAACTAGGAGGAGGCATTGGAAGAAAATTTTTAACATAGATATTTTATGGATAAATTCTGCTCTCCCCAAAATAGTACTTGGGAAAAGTGGATGAGTCAGGAGAAAAATATTTGACCCCAGAAAGTAAAAGAATGATGCTACACCACTTTGTATACATACCTCCTGATTTTTAAAAGAGGTAATTTTCTTTGCCTGAGTTTAAATCATGAATTTTTGTACTGTTATTCCTAGAACAGATAAAGCCAGCGTACGAGGTGTTGGCCACGACTTAGCCTGAAGGGTTTTATTGGGCTGTTTCGCTCTGCTCCACACTAGAAGAAATAACGTTCGGTTTCCCTCCACCTCTGTAACAACCCTTCTCCTCTGCTTCTAGGTCATTTTCCTGGCATTCCTCATGTGCACATTCTGTTTTCTAGCAATCCAGCATCCATGCCTCCCCCATCAGCTTCCTACACACCTGACAGCCTCTTGATATTCCAGCTACTAGACCACTGACCTCTATTAAAAGGGTCAAGGTATTCACCAGTGAAACCAGCCACTCTTCCCACAAGAGACCTCAAAACTTACTGACATTAGCATTGGCAAATTAAATAGCATGGCAAAAGCTACTCATCTTCCCTATCTGCCCAGTTTTCTGTTGCAGTGGGAAACACCACCCTATCATGGACCTCCCAACCGGGAACCCCACAGTTATTTTTGTCTCACCACTGTCTTTCTCACTCCCCACATCCAGTCTGTTACCAAAACCGTTGCCACTTTTTTTTTTTGGCCAACATTTCCTGAATCCACCCTCTTCCTTTTCATTCTCATAGTTGTGGTCTTAGTTTAGGCTTTGGCCTTGGCCCACTGGGAATTTGCAGCCTTCTTGCCTCTCTCCCTCCACAGGAGTGTATTAGCCCCAGCTTAATTTAACGCCGCTGGAGAACGTTTTGCCGTCATTAACCGGCCCGTCATTTCCTTTGGGCTCCACTGAGACTGCCGATTGCTTTCTGGACTGTGTTCTAAGGCTCCCTTTCTGTGTCTCACCTCTTCACCCAACTGTCTCCTTATTATTCCAATATTTTTTTTCTTTCTTTTCCTAGGTAAACCCATCCCTTCATTACCCCATCATTCTCTCAATGCTTCAGGAACTCTTCTGGACAAATTCCAGTTGTGCACCCCTACCTGGCAGACCCTGACGCCTTGTAGCTTTCATTAGTCCTCCTGCCCCTTGCCTTCATCTGATAATAGCATGCGATTCAGAGCATGCCCAGGTTCAAACCTTCCAGCTCTGCCACTTATTACCTATGACATTGTGCAAGTTACCTAATATCCCTGAGCCTCATTCTCCTCATCTGTAAAATTGATTATTATGAAGGAGAAAAGAGAGAATTTATGTAAAACAGTACTGGCACATAGTAAGCACATTCAAATGGTGGTTGTTGTGGTTATCATATCTCAAAGGACAACTACCCAATCATACTCCTTTCAATTGCCCTAACATTGTGTGCTCTTTTATCTGTGTATGTAAATTTTTTTAATCCTCACTCGAGGTTATGTCTATTGATTTTTTAGAGAGAGGGGAAGGGAGAGACAGAGAGAGAGAAACATTGATTGGTTGCCTCCTGTGCATCCCCCGACCAAGGACTGAACCCAAAACCTAGGTATGTGCCCTGACGGAGGATGGAGCCCCGATCCTTTTGCTGTAGGGGACCACACTCCAACCAACTGAGCCACCCAGCCAGGGCTGTGCGGTGCAAATTTTGATGATAGCACAACTGAGTTTCTTTAATCTGATTCAAAGAGTAGCTTATGTCTTACAAATCAAGGACCTGACTGCTATCAAACCAGGTAATGATGAAGACAGAAACAATGCTTTTTGAGGAGGAGGAGGAGGAGGAGGAGGAGGAGGAGGAGGAAAACATGACCAGAGCCTGCTTTGGGTTGACTCTCTTTGCTTATACAACTAAGTCTCCAGGAGACATAGTATCCTCCCCCCGCCAATTAGTTTATTTTCCATTACATGGAAACATGTTATGCATAAGAAAATATATTGTGCAGTGTGCATGAGATTTATTTCTCAGAAAGCAGGGAAATGGTAAGAATTTTAAGTGTTCCACATACTTATTTAGATCTCACATCAGGAGATAAAACAAATGAAAACTCTGACTTGTTAATAATTTACATTTTACTGGAAAATTTGTACATGCCGTTAAGATACCTCTAAGACCCAACACAGAAAATGCAAATAACTCACATCCACTGTGCACTGAAGACAGTTTGTCTGAGGGAAAAAAAAAACAACAAACCACCAATTTAAAAAAAAAAATGTTTTCAGGGGAATATTGACAATATTTACAGGGCTATACCTATAATTTCAGATGACTCTTTTGAAGTATTCACGTAGATGATCTCTCCATTCATCAGGTGTTTCTTACAGAAAATCCATGAGGTCCACCTCACCACCTAGGAAGGAGCTTACAAATAGGGGATTTCTTTTGAGCAAGCCACACTCTTCTCTAACAGCTTATGTGAAAGTTTCGTGGGGGAGGGAAAAGCCCAAACGCCGAGAGAGAGAGCCAGAGAGAGTGAGAGAGAGAGAGAGAGAGAAGAGAGAGAGAGTGAGGAGTAAGGCGTGTGCATGACAATAACTACCTCTGTTCCTTTGGTGTTTGTTCTTTTCATGTCATGGAACTTTTTAGCTGCGCTGCCTGGGTAACTGCTCTGGAAGGTTGGAATATCTGTTGTTGAAGGAGGTTTGTGATTGAGGGCCTTCTGACACAACCTTTTGTTGCATTGAGGTGTTTGATCCTCTTTCCCTTTCTTCTAAAACCAATCCCATCCTTTTAAAAAATGGATAACCAGCACTTCTTTTACTTATTGTCAGCTTTTGGAAAGTTACTGTGGGGGTTTGTAGAAGTTTAACTAGTTAACTCTTTGCATGCTGGTGTGCAGTTGCTAAATATTCTTCTTTCTAAACGTGAAGGATTTTGGTTGCTTTTATCAGATATGTACTGTTTTTACCCACTCATAACAAGTGAGATACAGTCAGGTCCAGAAATAGTGTTTGTGTTCAAGATCTTGAAATGCAAGAGCGATTTGGGCTTTGAAATGGGACACGTCTTATTTTCCTTTTGTCCTGGAAGTGAAACATGCGAGAGATACAACCCCTGCCACTGGAAAAACCTGACAAGATATTCTAATTTTTAATTCATTCGGGACTGGCTTTGGTAAAAAGTAAATGCAAAGGGTTACTTCAAAACTGGGCGGTGTGGCATGGGAGCAACAAAGAAAGAGAACATGAGAATAAAAATGTAGGAGTCTTGTTTCAGCCTGCTGACTAAATGCTGGGATATTTTTTCCCCAAAGGAAGGGACACAACCCAGGCAACAGGAGAGAAAAGAAGCTTAAATGGATTATTTAACGAAAAAGCAACTTATGGCTTCTAGGTAGTGACCTACATTCCGCACACAATGATGATATTTTTACGGCGGTGATAGGGTTAATAACCTAACATCGTTCATGTAGTGTTTTTTGAAAATTGAATTTTACTGCTACAAAGTAAATGTAACAGCCCTCTGGAGACAATATTACAGGCACTTTATTGTTTGCTAAGCTGATGTCATCTTTCTACAGACTGACTTTAAAACAAAGGCAGAACATTTATTACAAATATCACTGTGTGAAAGGAAATCTACTGAAATATTGTTTAGAAGGTGAACTGATAAAAAAAGTATTAATACTTGGCTTTGATCATCTTACACTATAAAGTTATGACTTCAGAATGCTTCTCATGTGATCTCTGTTCAAGGCAAAACTTCAAACTGGAAATTCCTACCCATGTCTCCAACATTATTTGCCCTCAAGTTGGAATATTTGTTGAAGCTTCATGCATGTTTTAGAAACATTTTTACTCCAGAAGGCAGTTTCTTAACAAAGTTGATGAGTCTTCGAGTGAGAGATTAAATAGCACCTTTCAAAGATGATGTATGTATGATTTAAGAAACAGAATATGGAGATGAAGCTCTTTAGTTTATGTAATGAACTCTCAGAATCACCTGTAAGTGGTGGCTGGAAAGTCTGCAGTGTACAGAAGCTGTTTAAGGCATGGCCAGGCTAGCGTTCTGCGTGGCAGGTTGCTTGCAGCTCACAGGGTTTGGACTCTATATCTGATGCACGTGTGATATAACATGAAGTTGTTTGTGGCTAACACTGGGGCTTCTTACAGCTTCGTTGCCACAGTGTAGCCCTTGAAAATGTATCAAATGAGCTGAGCCATTTGGCTCTTCCATAGGAGGCACAAGTAATTTGTTTGTAAATCAGTTACCTTTCAGGAAAAGTTAAATTAGGGGGAACTTTCATTTCTTTGATGTTTTCCCACTTAGAAAACCAAAGAGCAAATTAATGATCATTTTCAAGTAATCATGATAATGAAGAAAATATAATTTAGCGAGCTACGCTATCTTAAAATAACTTTTCAGGTAGGGCATATAAATAACAGCCCAAATGACTGAAATAGCCTGATGGTGTTTTTCTAAGAAAATGATTTACTGCTCTGCTTTTGTCTGTGAAGTCTGGTTAGAAGGAAAACACAGGTCAAGGAAATTGGGTTAGAAAAAAAAGGCCTGTTACCGGGTAGGTGTAGAATTGTATGAATAGCGTCTAACAGGGAGTCTGTAAGCGCTCAGGAGATCAGCAGACCAGAGTCTCACCAGTGTCTGTGAAATGCTCAGTTCTGACTGATGGCATTTATAGCGATCAAAAATGAATCCACAGAACCTACCTCGCATGCTCTGTGAAAGGCCCTGTGTTAGACGGTGTATGGGCCATGCCCAGGGTAAAGCTACCTGTGCTATGATTGTGATCAAACCAACATTTTAAAAGGCTGCTTTGCTAGTGAGTATGCTCCTACAAGAGAAAACCATTTTTCAAAAGCTTACACCTATTGGAAGCATTTTACTACAAACCTGCCAACGGGGAAGTTATTTTATAGTCAGTCATTTCACTATGGAATTTAACAAATACTAGCTACTTACCAGGTGCCAGGTACTGCCTTAGCACCAACAATCCAAAGGTGAGTCCTCACAGAGCCTCACGCATCACTGTCAGGACGAACGGGCTTGGCAGGGTCAGAGCCTGACACATTGTAAATGTTCAAAAAGTTAATATTCAATAGATACTCAGTATTCGGTGAACATTCAAGAAACCCGTAAATATTTTGTTGAGTGACCGATGGAATGAATTAAGTAATGATCAAGGTAAATCCTTGATTCCATTTATGTACAAGGAGGGACTATTTTCTCTTACAGGTCAGCACAGCTGTAAGAAAGGATAAGTTTGAGCTGGCCTTAAAAAAAAAAAAAAAAGAGTGGTGTTTCCCCTGTAAGAACAGGAATTGGCCGCTGGTGGCGGAAACAGCTCCCCGGAACGCGGTACGTTTTTTGGTGGCACAGCCCGGTTCCGGACCCTGCGTTCCTCCTCCGCGCTACTTTAAGGACCTGGTCCTGGTCCTCTGCTCCCCACTCTCTGCGGTGCTGTCAGCATCCCTTTCTCTGCCTTTCTCTCTCTCCCCCACCCTTGAAGTGGGATTCAAGTGTCTGCCTCCTCAGTTGAGAACCAAAGTATCTCACTTGTCCCATGAAAGAAGGGAAACTGCACACCTGTTCCTCACTTCTGTCCGTAAAACTCAAATTTAGTTGTTTTCTAAGCACATATTTTTACCAAACAGCGTTTTTAAACATCCAACGCGTTGGGAAGAAGGGAGGGGGGAGTGGTTAATATTTAAACCACACCAGTGTTGTGATGAAAAGATTTTTCAAACATCAAGACGGCTTTGTTTTATTTTCAAACATCGAGATTAAATGATTACAGTTACTTTTTGTCTCCAACTTAGCAAGATGTCTCATGGATGGGACACTCAAAGCAGGACAGTTTGGGACAGTTCCAACTGTACGAAGCCTTGTATCGTTACCTCCATAAATAGAATCAAGCTTCCTTTCTTCTGCAGCACTACATTTCCTTGCCTTTGATTCTCCTCTTCTGCTTTCTCTCCTGGCAGGCCTTTCTTCTCTCCTGTATCAGCCACCCCATAGGCAGATGTGCCTCTTTTTCCCTTTGCCAGATCCCCTGTCCCAGTCTTCCAAACTGCCCCTCTTTGAAGTCTCTATTACCGATACAATCACTTTTGTTTCCCTTCCATCCCCTCCCTCTCCACTCGAGCTTCTTCTCTCCCTAACCCCATTAGTTACATCTGCTGCCCCTACCATTCAGCCTGTGTTAAATCGTAATGCGCTTGACATAACTTCAGTTTGTCTGCTAAGTACTCAATCAGCATGCACGGCTATCTTCTGATTTGTAGGAAAGGGGGCAAGAGTGAGGAAACTGGCTCAAAATTCTCTAAATGATTCAGGTTTGCCCAATTAGCCCAGCAAAAATGGGAAATTGGCAACGAATGATAATGAAATAAATGGGTTTTAGTTGGGAATATAAATCCCACAAACTTGGTTCCTGATGCCGGTGGTAGATACTGTATCCTTCATGTGGTGGTCAGATGTCTCAGAGGATGCAAAAATGGATGAATGAAGGGAGGCACATAAATAGTTGTAGTATTTTTTAGTCGACTGGGGTTCCTTCCCTGCAGTTCATTAATGGATTTTTAAGGGATCTGTGGACCACCAGAAATTGCATGCAACATTTTATACATTGATGCATTTTCCTGGGCAGTGGGCCTGGACATGTAATCAGACCCTTAAGAGTCTCTATGACCTCCCAAAAGGTTAAGAACCATCACTAAATAAGCGAAGACACCTATTTTGTCTGGGTTTTCCTATGGTCTGCTTTTTTTCCCCTCAAGCACATTTTAACATCCCACGTGATTTGAACAGTTCAGAAAGTAGAAACATAAGGTTTTAAAAGAAAATTTACCTTCTTTAAGAGGAAAAATGTTTAAACCACCTACCAGGTTATACAATTCACTTTTTAAAAAATTATTTTAGTTTGACTACAATTCAGAGACAAGCCCCCCCCCCTTTTTAACAATGGGTATAATCACACAGCTGAACATAAGAATTAGTTTTATGCAGTTCCATAGAAAACCAAAATCTTGAGGAACACTTTCAAAACAACCAGAGAAAAATAAACCATTCCTTATGTCAGTCTTGTTAGAGAGGGATTAAGAAACTGGCAATTATTTTGGCGACCTTAATTGTTGCACGGCAGGAAAATATGTAATTAGAGCACGTTCCCAGGCCTGCACACCTGCAGCACATCCTACAGTATAATGTCAGCTTTCAGTGCCCGTCGGTGCCAGGTTCTAGCACAACCAGTCACAGTGACGCTCTGAGAACATTTCGGACTCATGTAATGTGGCTTCTGTGTATGAAAGAAGCAGGCATTTACCCTACCACACAATGGAGTGCATTGCTGCAACACTGCTTTCATTATTTTCTGACGCCTACCTTCAGCACTGCCCTGGTTTACTCCGTTTGAGGTTTTATTGTTACGGTATAATAGTCCTGTACATTTTTGAAATTCCCTTATTATTCAGCTTATTAATACAGTACTGACTTGATTATCAGGCAGCAGTTGCACAGCGGAAGAGTCAGTGCATTAGCTAAGTCAGAAGCTGAGTAAATTCTTGGTATAATGAGAACAATTGTTTGATATTTTTTTAATATAGAAAGATGGGCTATGGTAGTTCTCTATAGAGTTGTATTTTGGAATATACCACATATTCTCTATATGTTGTTGACTATTCATTTTTTTTTTTCACACAGAAAAAGCTTACAATGTATTCTCACTAATTTAAAAGTGTTTCAGGGTACGGGAAGACTCCATCATGATTCTCATTAGCTTTTCTTCTTCTTTTTTTCTCTTATTGGCTTTTTGCAACACAGAGAAAGAAACTCAGATGTTAGAAAAAGGAGTTAAATTAAAGAAACTGTATTCAGGGTGCCTGTTTTTCCAATAATTCCATAATCTGGCATGCTGATAGTTAACAGACTTCTCCCCCTAAGGGAGATACACTGTATTTTGCTATCTGACATGTTGTCATATATAAAGAAATCAATTGGTAATTAAATGATGCACCTTGTGAAGATGACAAAAGGCATTTGGTTGCGAAAAGAGAACTGGGTTTTGAGGGGTTTGTAATGAAGGCCTAATGACTATTCATAAGAGATTTTCAGTCCGTTGATCCACTTGACTGGAAAGTTCTGCCCTGGAGAGTTAGTGCTGTCAGTTTCTCTCACCTCAGAAAGCCGCCGCAATCGACGGTGTAGAGGATGAGGGAGAAATTATCTAGTTGTTGCTCTAGGCCTGTCTTAGGTCACATGCAGAAGGCACATCTGGCTTCCTGTAGGTGCAACCTCAGGACATAAACTTTGACTAATTTTTAAACTATAAATATGTACGAGTGACACTGAATAAGTTACCTTGTATTCATATTTATTTTAGAATGCATGCAAGTTGTGTGGTGCGGCTGCCATTTTGGCCGTATTTTTCTTACGATTTTACCAGTTACGTTGGCTTATTTGGCTAAGGGAAGCTGCATTTGGAAGTGGTCAACGACCAAATGATAACAGTCTCCTCCTGTGAAATTAAACCATGGTACCTTGGTGTGAATCTGCCAAAGTCACCTGCAGAAGGGGCAACTGAAACAAGTAGAGAGTATATTATCAGGCAGAGTTCTTGGTGGGTTTTTATTGTCCCATTTGGCAAAAGGCAGCACGATATCAAAATTTATATACATAAGACTAGATATAAGCCTTCTACCACATAAAGAGCGTCTCTAGCATTACAAAACACTGCTCCAGTGTCTCTAGATAACAATAAAAACAATAAAATCCATGCATTTAAAAGATACTAGTCACCGGCAACCATGGGCCAGGCACAGTACTCGCCTCAGAGGATACAAAGATGAGAAAAACAGAACCTCAGCTCTCACAGCTTATTGACGAACAAACAAGAAAACAGTTGTACTTTGTATGACATAGGAAGTACTGTGGTCAAGTTGTATGATAACAGAGTGTTAGACTCCAAGAATGAATTTTCTAAGGCATGTTGGAGTCCACAGGTGTTATAAAAGTCTCCTACACACGTTGCTCTTTCCATCGGCAAAGCCAGATTAGCCAGTGGAAATGCGTATTGCAAGAGTGAGGTGTTTCTGTTGCAGAAGTGCTTCTGCCTAGAATCCCAACAGAGTGGAAGTGACCACAATTTCTGTACATATTTACTCTTGGAAAGTGGTCCTCCAGGTTATCTTATCGGGCAGCTCACCTAATCAAAAGTAAACACATTTATCACCTCATTAAGGCTTGTTTTATGGTCACTCGACAGTGGTGTTTGAGGTGAAAATATCTATCAGACTCCGTGTTTGGAACATCTGTAAGGGGGACAGTATGCCAAGCTACGGAGGTTTTAATCTCTCAATATCAGAATAGTTTAACACGTAATATGTGTTTGAGAAGATGTCACTGATGATTCCTCCTTGCGTATTGTGGTTACTGAGTTTTGCTGATGTGTTTGCTGGAGCTGTCAAGGTGGACCCAATGAATGGATAGATGCCAAAAAAACAATTATGCTTATTAATGTACATTGATTGCTTGTTTAGGTTATAAAGCAAATTAAAAAATACATTAGTATTTAAACCCTTTTATAGCTGAGCTAATGATTGCTCGTACTATAGCATCTAGTAAAGAATATTCTATAATACCTGTAAAGCCCAGCTATGTTATCTAATTAGCCGACTTTGATTTAAGTGGCTATAATTATGGAAGTAATGGTTGCCCCTCTAAATAGCAAAATGGTAGCTTTAAACATATAAAGATGTTGACTTGATTATTTAATATTTGTAGCAAAGACAAACCACCTAAATAGAGAGATTAATTCCACATCAGCGAAACATTAAAAGGGAAAAAGGATGCCAAGAGTCCCATTAATTTGGGATATGAGTGCCTGAAATTTCCTCAAAACATTTGCATCAAAGAACACCAACAAGACAATGTCAAGCAGTCCTTCCTGAGGATATAGAGGTAAGGCAAACATGATCTTCAACTGCATCACGTCACCCCACAGCACTGAGCATGGGCGCCTTCGCCCAGACGCTGAGCGTAGCCACCGTGCCCGGAACAGCAGGGCACCAGGTTATTTTGTTTATACACCAGGTCTGTGACTCCTTTCCCCATGAGGTCTTGCCTGAGTATGCACTCTTTCCTTTACTCTGCCACATATCCATGCCACTTGCGTATCATTGTCTCTCTGCCATGTGTTTAAGTTAGATAACCCTGGTGCCAAGGAAGCTTTAGTATACATCTGCTTCTTTGAATGGCCAACTCGAAGGGGGAGAGGTGACCTTTTTTTCTTCCTCTATGACTTGCTTTGGCTATCACTTTTGAAATATATATGTGTTATGTTCTCCAATAAGATTGTGTCACCTCCTTCGCACCCTGCCTGGGAATTCCCATCCTTCCTAACGAGAGTCTTGCTTGAACTGGTGTGTATAGTTCTTCTGCTCCTTGCCCTGCTTCCTTCGAGGCCTTTGAGTCATAAGCATCCAGTACAGCAGTGAATAGTCAGTCCAATAGCGCCATTTGGTTTTCCCTTTTAACTTTTGGGGGTTACTTTTGAACCTAGTACAACCGCTTAGAAGGGTTTTTCACAAATTGTTTGCCACAGCAGTTGCTACCCTATTGGGCTTTTCATTCTGAACACACAGGCGGAGAGCATTGATGTCAGTACAACAAATAACGTGTACAATTTTAAAAAACACTAAATTTACTGAGTCCCCATATTATGTGCTCACGCTGCTCTTTCAGAAACTGTTCTAACACAATGCGCCTATGAACCGATCTTGGTCCTGGCAGGTCCTATTGGAACTAATGGGGCCTGACAGTTCTTCAGTTAAAAATTATACATGAGGGTCACTTTCCCTTAAATTATCTATTGTATGCCAGCTGTTCACAACTGCAGTGCTTCACTTTCTTTGCATTGCTAGAAATGTCTAATTTTCTCATAATATCCATAGCAACTATGCGTGTGGATGGCACCGGAGCTAGTAAGAGTTAAGCACACCTTCATGGAAATCACACAAGAGTTGCGTTTTCCATTTCCTTTATTTATTTATATTTTTGGTTCTGGAAAATGTTTAGATGGCTCATTTTGCCTGTTTTATGCCACAGCACTTGAGTTATATCATAATTTCTCATTTGCTGCACAACTTTATTCTATTTTTATGCTCCTAAATGACGCAGCTTTAAGTACCAGTGAGTGGCACTTCCGTGCTGTGAGCATTATCAAAGGCAACCTTAGACAGATGAAACTCCTGTTTTTTGTTTTCGTGTTTGTTTGTTTTGTTTTGTTTTGTTTTTTGCCGGAGAAGGGAGAAGAGGCATCATCCCGAGGGCCGTCTTTTGTTTTCCAGGCCTGTTAAAACTGTGGCCAAAAAAACCATTTACAAGAAAGAAAAAAATTCACCCAAGTCTTGTGTCTGAATGAAGGCTCTCAAATGTTCCTCATTACTTCAGAGCAGTTATCTTTGGATTATAATTAAAACGAGGCTTTTTTTTTCTTTTATTTTTTTCCAGAATGCCCCAAGTGAAGTATTTTCCCCAAAGTTATTGGACCTTTTTACCAACAAGTGGCTGGGATTTTAATAAGCCTCCCCTCCCCCACCCCACCTCGTACAGAGTGGTGGATGGTGAAGAGTGGATGTGGTACAAAGGTTACACATTCAGTGATATTTTCTGCCTTATTGGTAAAAATGGGGAGGTGGGGTGGGAGGATTTCCTTTAATTATGAAATAAGTGTGATGTTAGTGGTTATTTCTGTAACCTGGTGAAAATGCTGCATATTTAAGGCCTAATTTTTAGCATATGTTACCACGCATGTAATAAAACGGTGACCTATGCTTTCTGAATACTTTGGCTATTAAGGAACATGCAGATTATAACTAGTTGCTGTAGAAACCTGGTCATTTGGGTGCTTGTTGAGAATGCATGGTTATTTTTTAAACCTTGGTGGATAAAACAGAGACGGCAGCAGTTGGACAAGGTCACATAACGATGGCAGGGACGTGTCTCTCCCCTTTCTATTGTGTGATCCTTTGGGGTCTGGGGCATTAATATGCAACGGTTCTGTTTCTCTTTCAGGAGGACTTGTAAACTCTTTAAACAGAGGCACACAGTTTGCAATTGTTGCGGTACTGAGTGGGTGTATAGAAGCTAGGGCTGCAGCCTTGTCCAGTTGCAGATAGAATAAAAGTGACAGTGATGCAATGGGCCTGGCATGTGGACAACTCTGTGGGATGGATGAATGGTGCAGCTCTTGCCGTCCCTCCGGTGGTGGTAGGCCCTGTAATAGCTGGCGTAGGAAGGGTGGTGAAAATTGATATGCACTATTACTACATGTATAAAACTTAACACTGGGGCCATTGCACAGGTGGGGGGTTCCTGTTTATTGATTTTTATGACTTTGTTAGAACATACGCTTAATGCTTTTATACTCCGGGAACTCTGGGAGGGCTCACCTTAGGTAATAAACCTTTCCGTACTCTGCAATCGCTCACAATTTACATGGGGACTCGCATTATCCAGTACAAAGCTCAGCATCCCCCCCTTTACTTGTTTTTAGGAGTGCTATAAAAAAAGCAAAGAAAATAACTGTAGCACTTAGTTTGAGATTTTTAAAAACCTGTCCACTCCTGCTATGAAAATGGCCCCTAATTCTAATTACTCATATTTCCAAGAAAAATTAGTCACACAAACTTATGTTATGCGTTGTCTCAGAGGTGGAAAGCAAATTAGGTTTCCAATAAGACAGTACATCAAACAAAGTAGCATGTTCTTGATGCCGATGACTTTTTTTTTAGAATTATGGTTGGACATTTTTGGCAGACAGATTGTCTTTTGCTCTATCAAAATGACAGTTTCTTTTGTAACTGCAACATTCATAATTAGAAGGAGAGAAGCAATCTGCCCAATTTAATATACTAAAAGAAGTTTAGAGTCTCTGCTAGTAATTTCATTATTTTAAAATTTGAATTAATTGACTTAATGCAGTTAAGAAGTATAACTTGCAGGATTATGGAGAAAGGTTTCTTTTTCCTAAAAAAAAAAAACACTCTTAGTATGATACTTCAGATGAGATTAAAATTTTCTGTTTATGCCAGGTACCCTGTTCTAAGATTCAGAGCAGGAATGTGAATATTCATCCTTGCAAAAGAGCTGAGAGAAGTTGTAGGGAAAGCCCTGGGAACAAGGTCACTTTAAACAAAAAAGTTCTCCAAGTTTCCCATGCTTAAGAGGCTGGTTGGGCTTAATTAAAGTCAATAGATGACCAGAAAGAAAGGGGGGGAAAAAAAAGAAAAGAAAAAGAAAGGAAGAAAAGAAAATGATTAAAAACAAAACAAAACAAAACAAAACATCCACCCCACTTCCAACTCTAGGCCACCATTCACATTCCATACCTTAGCTGCTGACATTCCTATTCTTTAAATATATTGAGAATAATATCTCTGAAACCTCTTAAACAGCACATGGTTTAATGTCACTCCTCCCTATTCCATATCTCCAAACTACATCACTTAGGTGGCCCTCACCAGCACCACCACAGCAAAAACAAATCCAGCTTCACATGCAGAATGAAATCATCATAACATAGCGACCTTGTTCTGGACATGATGTTTGGTTTCGGCAACCCCCTCTTCTGCAGCCCTGGCCAAGTTTAACATTTCCTGTTGGCTCAGAGGGTAACCTTTCCTCTTATTTTCTTCAGGACCTCTCTTTAGGGAGCCCAGTGTGTTACGTGCCCATCAAGCACAGGGCTGAAAGTTTGGGAGAGTTAAAGTTAATGACTATTGAAGACCTCTTTTCCTTTGGGAGGGAATGAAGCCTCTGCTCATTTTAAAGAGTACATACATAGCAAGATGTCATCTTACCCTTCCTGTATAATTTTTGTCACACTCAACTCTAAAGGAAACCAACTCTTCAGCTCTGTTACCTTAATTTGTACCTTAGTTGACTTTCATCTTTGTATGAGCCATCAAATCTGGAGGTGACAAAGATTAAAAAAAAAAACCCAAAAAACCCAAAAAACAAAACTGTTTCATCCATGAGTCGTTGGGTGTTTTTCTTTCCTATAAGAAATCACAAAACTAAATACCATACACATTTTTTTGGTATAAGCCAGCAGGAAATTTTTTAGCCCTTAAAACTTTCTGATTATAAACTGTGCTCTAATTCTACAGGGGCTGTGTTCCACGTCCCATGCTCTTTTACAAGTATGTCACTTACAGACCTGAAAATGGGAGGGCAAACTTCCCCATGGAACTTCTGAAATCTGGTGTAAAACTGAGAGGCCAGGACCTCAGAATGCCAATGATACTAGACACACTTTAAGATTGCCTCTAGTGTTTCAGTAGTTCCAGGTATCCTTTCTTTGCAATTCTGTGTCCTAAAGAAGCAACACTTTGTTCTGTTCCCCTTCATCCCAATCTACTTAGCTTTGTCTCAAAAATACACATTTCTACAACCCAGGAAGCCAGGAATTAAAACACAATATATGTTAACACAGCTTTTTCTAAGAACCCTTATAGTTACCTAATACTTAAGGCTTGGGCCTACGTGGACTCTGGGATTATATTAGAGTTTATAGATATTTCTAAATGTGTATGTGCAGATACATATATGTGTGACTTAGGGCTATGCTGACATATTATCCTCTGTGTGTTCATTTAACTATAAACAGCAGGCAAGCAGACATTTTCACCCCACCCCTAACTCTGGTTCACATCATTCAAAAACTATGGCAGGATTTCTATTCTAAATTAAATACATCCGAGGTTATGTCTTTTATCAATTCTTTATTCTTGGTATCTCAAAATTCTGAAATCTTCTTCCTTTGTCTCAAAAAGGGAAACTGCTGAAAGCATTTCCACCTGGATGTTTAAATTATTTAAGTTGCAGGAACCAGACCTTTTCCCTCCTGAGTAGTTGTGGGTTTTAAAGGCTAAAATTGCTTCATCATGCCAAAGTGAAAGTATGCATAAATTATTTAGTTAAACCTGAGAAAATACAGACTTTTCCCAGTGATCTTTCAAGGGCTGCCTACTTAAATTTCAGAAGAATGGCAGGATTTTTCTCTTTCTCTTAGAAAATGTAAGTATTTGCTGCCTCTTCCATCAGTTGAAATGTGAACAAAATTACAAAATGATGATTTTTTTTTTTTTACAAGTCCCAGCCTCATAATAGCCAGTGTATCTATTTCATGGCCAAGGTGAATACTGTGATATGAATCAATACCACTAATCCCCATCCAGCCGGCAAGAACTGGATGTATTCTTATTAAAGTCAGGTACCTTGCTACAAGCCTTTCCCTGATGGTAACAAATGCTGGCCAGCATTTCCAATTCAGCGTCTGTTTATTCAGATTTTCTGTTTCAATTATGGAGACGCATAGTAAGGTAATTCTTAAATGTTATAAAAACTCGGTTGAAATTCTCAACTTGATTTTTTTCCTTTGACTTTAACACTAGTAAATAAAAATGCATGAAAAGTATAAAGTAGTGTGGTGGTGGCGGTGGTGGCGGTGGTATGTGTAGCATAGATAACATTAAAAAGCAATGAAGAGAGCCCACAAGTGTGGGCAGTAGCGGGGCCCACGTCAAGTTCCTATAAAGTAAGGGACTCAGTTCCCCGTGGATATTGTAGAACCTGTGACATTACATCTCAGTTCTCTAAGGTAGCGTTAGCGTGATTACTCCGACGACAGCCTCGTGACCGAGGGAAGAACAGTACTTTTAATTGAATACCCAGCTTCACATCCTCGAAGAAGCATTCATTGGGACAGAAAAAAACATCAACCAAAAAAGTACTTATATAAGTTTTAGTACACAGCTGTCTGTTCATTTGTAGAATCCATTTGAGTTTTATGTTCAAATAAATTGGGAGATTAGAGTGAATATGGTAGGAGATCAGCATATAACTTTGATGAGTTATTAAAAAATCAAAAACCCTCTAAACAAAATTAAAAACCTATTCCATCCCAAATTGATGGATGGAACTTATTCCATGAACACATGTTTAACATATTGCAGACAGGGTGCTCTTCCTTAGATCTAACTTGCTTTTCCTACAACTTTTAGTTCCCTCGCTCTTGACCTCGCCTTCGTTCTCCCCTCCTCCCCTCTTCCCTCTCCTTCCCAGGCACAGTGGTAACCACCAAATCAGATGAACGCGGATGTCACACTTACACTACCATGCTCTGCTAAAGAGCTGGAAATCCTGTTCTGGCGTTTGTGTGCTGACTTAGATTTGTTCCTCAGAGGTGATGAAAAGAGCACAGACGGAATCTGGAGCGAGGTAGAGGGTCTGGAGGCTGGACTCAGATCCAGATTCTGACATCAGGTGATTTGGGGGATAGTCAGTTAAAAGTTCGGAGTCCGAGTTTACTCATCTAAAAAATCATCATCATAATAGTTACTCCTTCCTTTCAAAAAGTTGTTATGAGAATCAAGTGAGAAGTGTCTGTGTATGGGTTCTGTATCGATTATTGCTTAATCTAATAGTCAAGTTTGTACATACATGCCAGGTACTATCGCATGTTACATTACGACAGCCTGTCCTCCAGAACTTAGGAGAAGAAAAGAGGTTTTATGATGCACAAGAGACTCTGGAAATGGAGATATTATAGAAATTCTACAGACTGGTAGTGCACTTTCTTCTATACGCAGTTCTCGGGGGAGAGAGGTAAAAGTGACCCTTTGGGGACACCTGCCTGGCCAGGACAATGGTGGGAAACACGGGCTGGTGGTGACTGAGAGTCAGATGACTTCTTTCTAACTGTAGCAGGTTCTCAGATCCCTAGGCTGGCCCACGATGAGAGAACAGTCAGTAAAGAGAGTCTGACACAGCTTAAGTCTCAGGGCCATCTGATTATGAAATTGGCTTGTTTGCATTCCCATATAGTACTGGAGCTAAAGCCCTGGCCACTGTACATGACTGTGCAGGAGCAGGATCAAAGACCGAAGGGGTGGTTTATGACCAAGGAAGGAGAATTTGTCAGTTATTTCAAGGAAAGCTATTGTAGAACCCCACCACACATATTAATGACACAATTATTGTATTTTGTGTAGTGATCTTTTACACCAAATACACAATGTATTGAAGCGTTCACAAACGTTCCCCCATGCGGGTCAGCACAACCATGATAGGAGTGATCAGAACCGGTCCAAGCAAAAAATTAGAACTTTCGAACTTGCCTGATTCCCCCTGCAGTTGCTAGAGGAAAATTGAAATGAAAGATGCCAAAAAGAGATGAATACTTCTTAAAAAGCTTTTTAAAATCCCACAAACTTATCATGGAGCTGTCTGCTTATGCTAGGAGCTGGAAGAGTCACTCAAATTCACTCAGCTGTGCTTTGATTTTAAATTGTTGTTTCCCTTGCTCTTACTACTACAAGAGAAAGGAAATGCCTAGGCAAATAAACTCTGTTAAAATAACTTTACAGTTGTGACACAATTTGACAAAAGCAAAGGAAACTCAGAGTCACTACTCACACTCTATCCTCAGCTGATTCCACAGTGGAAAATAAAAGGCTTAAAAAGAAACACACAGACACCATGGAACAAACTTGGGATAGACTCAGTCGAAAGAAAACGGGCTTCTTAAACACTGAATCTATGACTTCTCCACCTTTGAGTTGCTCTAAAAGAGTTGCAATAAACACATTCCTCATAAATCTGATCACAATGAAAGTATTTGGTTGAGTACTGTTTGCAAAATATGCCACCTGTTTTCTTTGTTTTTCTGGTATTTTTGTTTTGGATGATCTTGTGGTTCTAACTCAAAGCAGTAACTTCTCGGGGGTCACTAAGCTACCCTAAAATATGTTTTTATCATAACTACTTCCTAAGGTTTAGTTAAAATACTAAACTTACTTCTTTCCAAGGATCCTGTAAACACTATTGCATAGAGAAACATTTTGACCAAATTCTCACATTCACTACTGCTATGCAAATTATAAATCTAACGGCGAGGTGATATATCATTTTTTATTAAACTTATAACATGCAGCACAAATAGTGTTTATATAGAAGAGTATAAAGTTAATTCCGTCCCGGGAAGCATTTCTAAAAAATATAAATTGTGTTTTGAGAGTTAATCAATTTGCTTTTTCTCTTTTGGCATTTTAATTGAAGCCTCCAAACGGTATACTTCCTCAAAGTATCAGAAAGCAAATATCAGTTGTGTGGTTGTAAAATCAACTCTTAATTTTCTTTCAATGAAGTAGCAGATAGTCAGCCTGTAAATTTTACCTATATTACTATGGAGCTGCGGCGCTATAAATTCAAAACAGTGTGCAGGTTGGTGGAAATTGAGGTCCAGGCAGCAAGGCATGTCCATAAACTTTTCTCAGGTTATTGGAACAGAGCAAATCAAAAGCCGTTCCTGGTTGTATGATATTCTCTTTTGATAGAGCAGACTTCTTGTTGTTAGCAATCCAAGTGCAGAGGTTAGTCAGAGCAGAATGTAATTTCTAGCAATCTGACAGACCTGCGGATTGAAACGGCAGGTTTTCCCTTCCGATTTCAGGGAATTGCTTCTTACTGTGACAAATGATTAGCTGTTATCTCTGACTGAATTTGATTTCTACAAGCAGCTGAGTCAGGTAACTTTGCAGTGTTTGAGGGGGTTTTTACAGGAAATGAAATCGGCTCCCTAGTCATATGTGGACCAAATGAAATCTTCCCTGTCAGGGCAAAATTGTACTTTTGGTTAATTGAAGGCAGCTTTAGCATAGAAGGTGTGTGTAGTGATGTGTGTGATGTGTATGAAGGGTGTTTTTGTGTGTGCGCGTGTGTATAGGCAGGCACACCCGTGTGTGTAAAGTCACACCCATGAGAAATAATTTCCTGGTGCCCTCCTAAATTTCAAAAGCCCGTATTGAAACAAAACCCCTGCATTCCGCGCAGGGTTGACACTTTGAGTAGAAACTACAAGTGAGGACAGTCATATGGGTATCAGAATGATGGAGCTCTCAAATAAGAACATCCTGCTCTCAAAAGAGTTTGAACTGCAATATTAATCGAAACGCAATAGATACTCACTGAGCATGGTTTTAACAAAAATATGCATTAAGGGCAGCTGCTTTCAAAGCAAGAGGTTTAGGTTAAATAATTCATCCCTGATCTCCCCCAGGCTCACGTGTATATATATTGAATAGTTAGGGGTTCTAATGATGGTAAATGGCCTCTGGAT